>CAUYON010095359.1:0-55428 GCA_963573935.1 Arctocebus calabarensis
AGGCAGCTAAGATGGAGACATTTACTTTCCCCCCCACCCCACAGTGAGCAACGGAGAATATGACAACTGTATAACATGCCAAGGCCAGTGGATTTCTTGAGCTCAGGGTTGGAGACCAGTCTGAGCAAGAGCGAGACCTCATCTCTAAAAATAACTGGGGATTGTGGCAGATGCCTGCAGCCCCAGCTACTCAGGAGGCTAAGGCGGGGGATCATTTGAGCCCAAGAATTGGAGGTGACAAATTCTAACCAGGGTGATACAGTGAGACTCTGTCTCAAAAATAAACTAAAATACAAAATGTTACTTCTGCAGAGACTCCAACCCGTCACCTTCTTGTGGTTTCTGAAAGAGACCAGGCTGTTTGGGAATCTGCATTTGATGTGTCGAACCTTAGCTGTGGTGATTGGGCAGCTAAAACATCGAATTTGGGCAGAACCTGGGAGGGAGCTGTCTCTGCAGGGTGGATGGCTGTAATCGGAGTTCCCAGCCCACAAAGTGTGCATCGCAAAATCATCTGCAAGGTCTCTGCTCTCTGGAAAACGGCATTATGTCCCCAGGGGATGGAACCACTTTCATTTAGTGCCTCACCTTGGAGCTGCAGAAGCATGCTTCTTCTTCTTTTTTTCTATTTCAGATTAATAGGGGGGTACATAGAAAATTCGGTTACAGAGTTTGCCTTTATAAGGTTAAAAGTCTGAGTTGTTGTGTTCTTCACCCAGGAAGTGTGCAATGTACCCAGTTGGATGGCAAAACAAGCATCACGAGTGCTCAGCACTAAATTAGAACCGGTAGATTACAAGTGCACGTCCCGTGGAAGAACACACCTCGTTATGAACACAGAGGTGATGGGGGCTGGAGCCGAGAGGGAGAGAAAATGCCACAGGAACAAAGTTTACTCTCCATTCTCTCTTGATCTCTAGAAAAGAGTCAGACCCGTGGCTGCAGTGTATCCAGTTTCCAAAGCTTATTTATGTTTCAAAAATGCTTGGCAGGCCCAGCCGTCACATGTGTGTGTATTGCATAAAACTTGTTGAGCTTATTATAGATGACTGTTGAGGCTCCAGTCAGAAAGGATGCACGCAAAATTAAATTATCCCCTTGATGATGGCAGCAATGCAATCAGGAGCAAAGCTTCTTTCCTCCCCTCCTTATGCCCAAAACGCGAGGCCCACACGAGCCATCTTTTTCCCTGCTGCCAATGTGGAAGCCGTATGGAATATTTGCATACATATTTAGGGAGGGCTCCGATAGGGGAAAGCACGTAAAGGCAGGAAAATGGATGTGAAATTTCCTCTTCAGCCTCAAGTGGCAGGGAAGGGAAGATTTACTTGCAAAAGGTTAGGACAATTCAAGGAGATTGAAATGCAAGAGCAAATTCTTTGTTTTGACTTAATCGTGATAACATCATGTATGAGACAAAATGAGGATAGCCTTAGAAATTTTGAACATGGACATTGCGTTGGAATAAATCATAAAATTCTATTTTTCAGAAAACCTATAAGTAACATGGAAATAGCCTGTGGCGTCTGTGTGTCTCTAAATCTCTCGGTTTCTCTGTCAATCTCTCTGATCTCTGCCTCTCTCCGTCTCTCTCTCTCTCCTCAGCTGTCTCTTTAATTTACACACATATAGGTAACAGGTAGCATTGCTCTGAGTTGGGTATTTACAACACGGTACCTGTGATTTTGACCGTTCTTGACATTCATATTCTGAAAAAGGACATAAATTGGGAATAAATTACATTTATGCAACCGTATGCACTCTTCAAATAGGCCATTGAAACGAGCATATTTCCAGGGAGACCCAAAATAATAAACTCTGTGTGATCTGGAAGGTGGAGAAGTAATTTAGAATGTATATTAATACACAATAAAAATAAGGATAGCGTCTCTCCTGAGTGCCTGGACTCCCACCCCACAGGGCCACGTCAAGGCACAGGAGATGAAATGCCCAGGGAGAGAGAAATAATGATTTTGGACAGTAAAGCAAATCCCAGGATGAGACCTTCACTCTCTCTCATACACTGAAAATGGTACCTTGAGCAAATGAGTAGAGGCCAGCTGAGCCCTGGACAACCCTGGGGTGCATGAATCCCACCCCCCGCCCAGAAGGAGCTTGCAGCTGCATCAACATACGCTACATTTCTATTGATCTAGGACCAGAGAAACTGCGTTCAGCAGGGTTTTTTTTTTCCTGTTTGTCCAACAATGTCCTGCAATTCTTATATTCTGAAATAATGGAGTAATGGATTGCTACATTCTGGGTCAAGGCCCAAGGTCTCTCTCAGCACCACCCTTGTCAGCACTGATGGATACGTTATCTCACAGTCTGGTCTCTGTGCCCCGCACAGTCTGGTCTCTGTACCCCCACTTTTGTCCTTCTTTCTCAAAGGTTATCAGTGACCTCAGAAAATGTGATCATACCTGGTGACCCTCTCTCTCTTCATCTGCCATTGCGATATCTCTGTTGACCTACATCTTATTATCAAGGCACGGGTCTAGGGCCGTGGATGTGTTTCTCTTCTTGATTGAGCCCTGTAC
The DNA here is from genome assembly GCA_963573935.1 of Arctocebus calabarensis. Lineage (NCBI taxonomy): Eukaryota > Metazoa > Chordata > Mammalia > Primates > Lorisidae > Arctocebus > Arctocebus calabarensis. The sequence continues at coordinate 2,541 of CAUYON010095359.1, forward strand.
CTGTAACACTTCTTATGGGTCAGCCCATCCCTAAGCCATGCCTGGGTTCACCCTGGGCCCCCAAGCGCTGACCCTTGCAGATTCCCAGCCATGGCCACTAGGCCAGTGAGTGTCCAGCCTACCTTTCTACAAAGGGCCAAGGGGCCTGCCCCTGGAGCTCCACACTGCTGCAGTTGAACTTCCCAATTGGTCAATACGTTTTCAGATTAATATGAGGGTACAAATGATTAGGGTACATAGCTTGTGTTTCTAAGGTAAATGCCCCGTTGTAGTTGAGCCCTCCCCACCGCCCCGGGGTCATGCCGAGCTTCCTCCCCTACACGGTACCTGTCAGGTGAGAGCTCACCATCCTCCTTCCCCTTCTCTTTCCTCTGCCTCCTCCCCCGTCCTCCTTCCTCCTCCCCCCACTGGAATGTACTTGTGTTTTTCTATCATGTGGACATGTAGTTGTTTATCTCCTGGTTTCATATTAGATCGAGGGCATTGGATACTTGCTTTTCCATTATTGTGATACTTTACTTAGAAAGGTGTTCTCCAAATCCATCCGGAGACACATGCAAAGTCTCTTATATCCATGCGTCACATGTAAAGTCTCCATCTTTTTGTTTGGCTGAAGAGTATTCCATGGTGTACACATACGGCCGTTTATTAATCCATTCATGGGATGGTGAGCCCTGGGGTCGATCCCACGCCTTGAAGACTGAGCTGTGATAAACATTCTAGTGTAAATGTCCTTGACGTAAAATGTTTTTTCTTCTTTGTTTATTTTTTTCCTTCTGGGTAGATGCCTAGTCATGGGATTGCAGAATCAAAGAGGTCTAATTTGAGTTATTTGAAGATTCTCCACATTAACAAATGGAAGATCATTCCATGCTCTTGGGTGAGATCCAAAGAAGCAATTCTCAAATTATACTTATATTACCATTATTTGAATTTTCCTCTTTTAATCCTTGGAAATTACATTAGAAACAAAATCATATTTTAATAAAATAGTATATTTTGGGGTCTGTTTTTTATCGATTTTTGTTTAGTATATTGTGATTTCAAGTATGAATACTACAAAAGCCATTTTACTAATGCTTGCATAATCCATTTTCTTAACTCATATTAATGTAAGTGTTGTAGTAAAAATAAATGCAAACTATTAGTATGATCAACATGTTGGTACTGCTTACAAACTAAATATAATTTGCTTATGAAAAAAGAACATTAAAATAATTCTATACATTGTTTGTAGTTGGCAGCTTCTTGTATTTAAATTCTATAAGCTATTTTGAATGCTTCAATTTACATTTATGTATTCCATTCTCATAAAAAGCAAAAAATTAAGAGCCTCTAAAAACATCATCTGCAGCTTGACTACTGAGGCATGACAGTACAAGCAGAAGTGGTAATAATCTCCTGGAGTTTCATCCATCAGTGTTAGCATTTACTGAGGATCAACATTTTTAAGATGAAAAATTTATATTTTCACATTTAATTAACTATTTCCTCTTATGGCACTGCCAGAAGTCAACTTTTTAAGTTTTGTTTCAGATAAAAATAATATTGTTTATGCTATTTTAGCAATAAGATCTAGATCAAGAATATCTCTAATGCCTGAATATTGGAGATCTCTATTGTAAACGTGGGGGTACAGTTACCTTTCAGACTTAGCCATCACCATTAATAAATGATTATCACATAGAATATGCTCTGGTACTTTATGAATCATTTTCTGTTTTCTCCCTCAGGTATTATATTTGCTCTTTGATGTACTTTAAGAGAGGGAAAAAGAGCATACTCCACATATATTATATATAATATTTATAGATTACATTATATATTATATCTATTATATATTAACATAATATTATATTGTCCATAAATATGTTTATATAATTTTTGTATATATTATTACTACTTTTGATCCATTCATTTATTGGTAAACAATTAGATTGATTCCATATCTCTAATATTGTGAATTGTAGCCAATAACTGTGTGATTGTGTCATTTTGATTAACAACTTCTTTTCCTTTCAGGAGAAGGTAGGTACCCTGTAGGAGGATTATTTCTGGATTGACTGTAGGCAAATTTTTAGTTCTTTGAGGAATCTTCATATTGTTTTTCGTAGAAGTTATACTAATTTATATTCCTACCGACGGCACAAAAGTATTTCTTTTAACTTTATCCACTACAACATTGATTGTTTTCTGACTTTTTAATGCTGGCTATTTTGACATGGGTAAGGTAATATCTCACTATTCCTTTAATTTACATTTCATTGATAATTAGTGCTAATTAACATTATTTCAAATATTTGATGGCGATTTGTATATCTTCATTTGAAAAATCTCTGTTCATGTTGTTTGCCCACTTTTTATAGTAGCATTATTTTCTTCCTGATTTTTTTAATTTCTTATAGATTCAGTAAGGTTTTCTACTAGTGCTTGTTTTAAGAATGTAAGTTGGAATGTCCTTTGTATAGTTTGTGAATATTTTCTTCCATTCTGTAAATTGTCTATTTAGTTTATTGATTATATCTTTTGCTATGCTTCAGCTTGTTACTTTATTTACGTCCTATTATTATATTTTGCTTTAGTTGATTTGCTTTGGGGGTTTGTATCATAAATTATTTCCCTAGGTAAATGTCCAAAGAAATTTTTACTAGATTTTCTTCTAGAATTTTTATGGTTTCATATTTTATGTTTAAGTCTTAATATATCTTGTGATTTTTGTATATGGTAAGAGATAGGAATCTGGTTTCATTCTTCTATATGTCCATATCAGTAAGGTTTTCTACTAGTGCTTGTTTTAAGAATGTAAGTTGCAATGTCTTTTTAAAATTTCACTCTATCAAGCAGAGGTGGAAACCTTTTTACTTTATCCTTCAGTTTGTTTAGTTGACCTTTTGTTTCCAGAACCCTGGAATTTATCAGAGTCCTCTGTTCCTTGATAGGGATGAGAAATCCCCTATTTTTTTTTCCACTTAAGAAAAGGCCACCCTACTCTGAAATATTTTAAGGTAAAACAGACTGTCATCTTTCCTGGAAGAATCCCTAATGACTCCTTTGTTTATCTGCCTCTGTAAAATCCCAACCTCTTTCTTTTCTTTGAGATGTGCTTCACTAATGAATTATGTTTGTGATAGTCCTATGAATTTACTTCACAGGTTAGTGCAAATACTTAGGCTCAGGTCTTAATTTTGGATCACTATTTCTCTCAGTCAACGAGGTCTCTCAGAGTTCTTTAATTTGAGATCCAAGGACAGTTTCTAATCTGTGTTTTGAATTCTTGTGTATCAGTGCTATAGTCAACATTGAATTTTTTTTTTTTAAACACTCTTGGTTCTCATGCCAACAAGTTCTTCTGGCTTCCAGGGCTGATCATTTGGTAAGATCTGTAAACAGATTAATGTTTTATAAAGGTCTTATTTCTATGGAGTACATGAAGGCAGAGAATATGTTTTTCTAGTCATTTTTATTTGTGAATTTGTCAATTTTGAGCTTAAACAACATAAGAAATTCATATCCACTGGAAAGCAGATATCTAGCTGATGAGCTTTGTATTTTTGTGTTTATGTTTGACCCAAGAAGGAGTTTGAGCCTATAAGCTGATGTAGTTGTGTGTGTGTGTTTATATGGGTGTATGTTTCTATAATTTAGAAAATCTCATTGGGCATAATATTTTCTTACCTGTAGAAAGTTTACCAAATTAGATGACAAATGTCTTTTAAAGTAGCTCTATTCCTAGTAGATTAGAGAGAAATAAGCATTTACATATATTAAATATTTCTTATGTTATTTCTACATAAAGTATAAGATTATGAAAAGTATATACTCATATTTAACCAAGTTGAATCATTATTCTGACAAATTTGATCTCAGTAATATATTCTGTAGTGCATTATCTGAAAGATATTTTCCAAGATTGTTAGGTAACTTAAAATTTCAAGTTGACACTAAGTCACACTAATTTCTATGAATATTCATTATAAATAATAACCACCTCATATCTAAGATATAATACTGAAAGATTAATAAGTATAATTTTAATTTGACATGCTTTTGCTTCTTTTATATATAATAGAGATACTATAATTTTGAACAATTGATAGGTGTTCATTTTTCCACTATTTTGAAATTTTACTACAAGGAATATATTTTTGTTGACGGAAAATGAAAAGTGATTTTTCTTAACTATCTGGTGTCCCAGTATGATAAAAGAGGAAAGTACAAGATCTGAATGGATACAAAAAGTTGCACAGGGTTTGTAGAGAGGACATTCTATTAACTTTAATCAATGTTAGTTACTTTTGATAGATGGTTTATGTCAACTTTATTATGCCTTTGATTACTTAAGAAAATAGAGTTTCCAACTTAAGAAAGAACCTAGGTTATTTATCATTATACTACCTTCTATTTTTACTTTAAATCTTTAAAGCTTTGGGTTAAATGGGTGACAAATGTTTATTTGTAGTCTATGATTCTATTATAATCAAATTTCTAGAGCTCCCAACAACTTTTCATATTTTGCTTTTTCCCAATAAAATTTAAATAATATTTATTGTACTTAAGTTGCTTAGTCTTACCTTGGCTAAATTTGTATGTGATTAATATATAGACATTTAGAACATAATCCAGACATTTAATTTCTTTATTTGCTATTCTTCAGTATTCTGGTACATGTTAACTAATTTTTGTTTTACTCATGAGATAATACTTCAAATTATTTGTTACATGTAAAATTTTTCCCTGCAAAGTTTATGTTCAACATTTTTATAAATAAGATGAAATATCCACTCATCTTTTTAAATAAATACATCATTACATATTGATACTTTGTCTAAAAATCACTTTTTAAAAAAACTTTATTATCTTGTTTCGTGTTCCAGATGCAATTGTTTATTTCTGTTGCATTTTTATTGTAATCATTTCTCACCAGTTTTTTCACTTTTAAAAATACTAGTAATGACAACAAATACTTGAAAATTATAGTAAATCATATTAGTATTTTAAGTTTTTGTCAGATAACTTTCTATTTTATTCTGATGCTTACCTGAGAGAAACTGCAATCAATTACATTGCAAAGTGTTTTATTATCTATAATAAACTAGTATTATTGTTAGATTCTTATGGAAAAGGACTATCCCAGAGAATGTTGGATCCAGGTTTCTGATAGATTTACTTAACTTTGATACTATATCAAATACAATGATTCTGAAAATCCAATATTTCCTGCTTAGGAGCAGTTAAATTTATTATATTGCTAACCCAAATTTGAGTGAAAAATAATTAATTAATTACTGAATAAATGTACGAGGTACCATTGTGATTTTTGTTTGAAAAACTGTTAAAGTATTAATTTTTCATTTTCTGGATATGTAAGAAGTCACTTCTTATTTTCTCTTAAACAATCTATAGCTTATATTATTTTAGTTGACTGCTTTTTAATACAGAAAACATTTTTAAATTGTATATTTTTCTGTCTCTTTGAACCCTCTAAAATTTGGAAACTCTCATTCAGTATTGTTTTTATGTTTACATAATTACTTATCTAGATTCAATCTAAATTTGTATATCTTTTTGAAAGATTATCAGTTCTAAACATTCACCAGTTAGGCAACCAAGCCGTATACTGAAATACCATAATTGAGAATGATGCTTATCTAATGAGTAAAGAGTTCAAGAAACTAAGGTTAACTTTGCTTAGAAAGTCTTCTTGAGAAAATTGACCTGGCTGAGGAATTATTCTTTTTCCCCCAGGGCCCAGCAATCTTTGGATATTTTGAAGTCATTGAGAAGGGAGGAATTTGCCCAAACTTAACAGGTATCATAAGTTAAATGAAGTGGAGTTTTTGGCATTATTTATTACCCTCAAGAGTAATTGGTCTTTCAAAAGTCCAAAAATAGATTCTTTAGGAAAGCTTTAAGCAAAACGAATTTAAGAATGCCTGTGTAGTAAATTGCCATCTTGGCTTTTGTATATGAACATTTACACCAAATCTAATGAGGTCAATCTTACTTTATAATCAAGAATTACTGTACTTTTGCATTTCCTTTATTATCAACTGAGTCATTATAGAGTAAAATTTTGTGTTTCAGTGGAAAACAATGCATCTATAGTACATCCTTCCCAGTTATCTGATTCAACCTATTAAGAAATAATTTAGAAAATAGCAAACTCAAATGCATGGCAGATTAGAAGAGCCATTCATTATCTTTTTAATTCTTATACCTTGTGACATTTCCTTAACCAAAACTACCAATTATACTGAGGAAATGGGTAACTTTACAAAAACTTTGAAGTTTTTGTAACTTCAAAGAATGTAAAGATATATATATCTTTAATTTTATATATATATATATATAATGAAGCCATTTATAAAAATATAGACTTAAATATCATAGTGAAGTCAACTACATTTAAAATTTGTATATAGTATCTACCCTGACAGCATTAAATAGCCATAACATGTTAATAACCCCATGTTTACTGTGCATCACTTTTATCCCAGCAGCAAATGTTAGCATATAACTAACCTAATGAATGTGAAGTGAATATTAGTTTCTTGAAATGTAGGTAAAAGTCACTCCCATCACACAAGGAAATTACCAAAGAAGTGAGATAGAATTGTACATTATAAATATTAACCCCCTGTGACCAACTGGTTGAAAAATATCAAATGTGAGTTTTATCAATATGTTGACTATTCTGGTATAGAAGTATAATGCAGAGGGGTGGAATATAAAAACATGAAAAAAATCAAATTTGAAAAATGGATGGAGCAAAAAGAGAGTTAATATGTTCTGGGCAGTTAATTGTGGGGAAATACTTAAAAAATAAAATGAATGGATAAGTTGGTAGTAAAAATTATAATCTCATTCTCAGTATTATCTAAGAGTAGAGAAGAATGACATGGTGGGCTCAGCACCTGTAGCACAGTGACATACATTGAGAGTGGAGGGTTCTAACCCAGCCTGGGCCAGCTAAACAATAATGACCACTTGACAACTGTAACAACAACAACAAAAAAAAATAGCGGGTCATTGTAGTGGGCACCTGTAGTCCCAGCTACTTGGGAGGCTGAAACAAGATAATCACTTAAGCCCAACAGTGTGAGGTTACTGTGAGCTGTGATGCCACAGCACTCTACCAAGGGCTACATAGTGAGACTGTGTCTCAAAAAAAAAAAAAATGACATGGTGGCAAATCTAACCCACAAGCCCAAATAATCAAGAAGATAAAGAAGATAATACATATTTATATGGCAAGCAAATAAATACACAAAATTGGGGATTGATTTCGATTATATATGAGAGCTTTAGTAATTAACTTATGCTAACTCAAGAAAGATTAAATGTAAAAATTAAGTATCTATATTTATCCATGCATTTGCTCATATATATTTCACATGTAATGCAATAAAATAATAAAAATGAACACATAAATCCTGACACAATGAACAAATATTAATAAATAATAATCAATAATATATAGGCAGATATATAGACAGCTTGGTGGAAATGGTGATAATGATGTTTGTGTGTGTGTGTGTTTTTGTGCATGCAGAAAATCTATAAAATATTATTCTAAAAGCAGCAACCAATTTTAAGTTTTCTATAATTATCAGATGAAATCCCTACCTAGACTGGTTTTATATTTTTAAAAAATGACAAAAGAAAGATGCAGAACGGTCAAAAGAAAGTGGGATATAAGAGTTATAAAGGACAATGCCGAATGCATCTGGCGGGTAAACCCCAAAGCAAACACAACTTTGACTGAATTCTTACTTTGTCACTTATTAGTAGCATGGACCTCAATGTTACTTCATCTCTTTCAGCTTTAATTGTTACTTATAAAATATTAATAGTGAAATTTATTTTATTTAGAGTGATAAGGATTAAATTTTAATTCTCAATTGAATGCCTGTAACAGAGTAAACAGTCAATGTTTTGAAACTATTATTATAAAATGTTGAGGAACTTAGTTCTTGCACCAGTGATGATTCACAGATTTTGCTAGATGGACTAACAAGGATATGATACACTGCAAAAATGGAGGATGATAAACAATGCAAGTATTTCTTAGCTTATAATTTGCACTTATAATTTTCTCTACATTAAATACACAGGTATTTTCAGGAACATGTGTGCTGAATTCTTTTAATGGGATTGCAGAATAAATGTGCTACAATGTCTATCTCATTATCAGTATATTTGAGGTTGTCCTACATCACGGCTTCTTAACACACACATATTAGAGGGATATATAGACTTTCATACCATGAATGTGCCAAAGCTTAAACATTTTTTTCTCTTTTGATGGACATTAAGTTTGATTCAAAAATTCGTTTTGGGCTCAGCGCCTGTGGCTCAACGGGCTAAGGCGCCAGCCACGTACACCTAAGCTGGCAGGTTCGAATCCAGCCCTGGCCCGCCAAACAACAATGACGGCTGCAACCAAAAAATGGCCGGGCATTGTGGCGGGTGCCTGTGGTCCCAGCTACTTGGGAAGTGGAGGCAGGAAACTCGCTTGAGCCCAGGAATTGGAGGTTGCTGTGATGTTACAGCCCTCTACCCAAGGTGACAGCTTGAGGCTCTGACTCAAAAAAAAAAAAAAAAAGTTTCGTTTTGTAATAATCAGACCTTATATTCTCATTTATGCATATATACACAAGTTGTGCTGCAAAAGAAATGCTTGGTTAATTTTACAGACTTAAAAACGTTGATAAAAACAGACAAACCTGCCTCCAAAACACATTATTCATCAATTCACAACAGACTATTGTAGGAGAATGTTTCGCGCATTCTCCAAATCAAGATACCGACAATCTTTTAAATGTTTGCCAACCTGGAAGAGGGAGCGAAGTTTTATTTTTCCTCCTTTTCACACCCCTAGGTACTAACAAAGGTGTTCATTTTACATGTTAACTAATAGTTTATTCTTGTATTTCCTGTGTCTGTACGTGTTTATTATGTGCATATGTCTCACAATGTTTTTTCAGAATTTGTATCTAATTTTGCTACTAATTTTATTATCTTATTAGTTTTAAGAGCTATTTGGTTACATATGCTGAAAATAGCATTTATCTAGTCTGTCATTTGCCTTTTTTCACTCAATTTATTGTACCACATATTTTTACCAAAATTGTATGTACTTAAATGTGTGGTCTTCCCTTTATGAATCACAAAATTTTCTCTAAGGTTTGTAACTCTATCATGATTTTTAAATATTATCCAGAATTTTTAAATAATTATTTAACATTATTTTTAAAAATCTACATGAGAAATACCTTTTGGTACATTTGATTATAATGGTAGGTAAGGACTTTTGGAAAATGGATGCCAAGTAAGCCTGCAAGTATTTACTAAATTGCCTGCCTTTTTCTACATTTGAAATGTCAAATATTCTCTATATTTCAAATATTAAAGATCCATAATTCAGTTTTATTATTTGTGTCTATTTTTGGATTATCTATTTTCTTTACTGATACATCTTTATTCCCTAAGCCATTACCATTGTGATTAATTTACTGAACTTTGATATCATGTAGTACAAATAATCACTATTTTTCAATATATTTTGCTAATTTTGTTTTGCAATAGAAAATTTTAAACCAACTTTTAAATCACAGAAAAGTCATAGCACAGTGCTTAAAATATTTACACTTCAAAAATAATTAAATAAGCTGGCACAGTAACACACACCTGTAGGCAAAGCTGCTCAGGAGGACCAGGCAAGAAAAATCACTTGAGCCCAGGAATTTGGGGCTACAGTGTGCTGCTATGATTGCATCTGAGAATAGATGCTGTACTCCAGCCTGGACAATATAGTCAGACCCCATCTGTAACAAGAAAAAAATATATAAAGATGAACTACGTTAATGTTTGCTTCATCCACACACACAAAAAAATCCTATTTAAAGATCTCTGTCCTACTGTGAATAATACTTTAACAATCAATAAATCAGAATTAATTTATTTGCATCTGGAAGTACACAATCATTTGCTTCGTGATTTTCATTATCCAAATGCAATAAAAACTATTAGGAGAAGTGTCCTTGTTTTTCCAGGAGTATTTTGCAACCAGAAAATACACAGGTGTTTTTCTTTGTTTTTTTAAAGAAAGGTTTATCCTGATTGTTTGTTGGAAAGCTTATATACAAAAACTCTGCCATAACAAGGTATATGTCAACCTTTTGGGAAGAAATGTTGCTGGGGTTATTAAATTATATTCAATTAATTGTATTTCTGGTTGAGTTATATTTATTTTATACCTGTTAAAGTAAGATTGTGCAAAATTTCATTTGTACCTTAAGTCATATGTGAATTCACTTTGAGACACAGATAGAAGTATTGTTTCTGACATTGGAATCAGCAAAGGGTAACAGACAATAACATGGCTGATTACAAAAGTAGAAGATGTAAATTCTGCCACATTTCTATGCATTAAAAGCCTCAGAATCCCTGAATTTTAATGTAAAATACAATGAAGTGTATCAAATGAGATTCTCCTATCTTGCCTAGTAATAATGTGGTTAAATCACAATGTGAACACTTTAAAGGGCAAAAAAAATGGCTTTAAAAAACCTTTGCCTCACTAAATTTCCAAAATATCTCATTTTACTTCAAAATCTCATAGAACTTTTCTACACTTTCTTCCATGACTGACTTTTACAATATTAGTGTCTTGGTTGTCACCTCACCTAAAGAACCAAAGGCAAGAATAGCAAATAATTTGATGGCAAGATATAATCTGGTAATTGGATGTTATGAAACTCAAGATGCAGAAGTACATTTAGAAAAAATGAATGATCATGTATTTCTACGATGACGGGGTGTCTGCTTAGCCATGCCCTATTCACAGTGACAAGCAGTAGTGGCACTCAAATAGCAGAAGATTTTAAAAATACAAAACCATAGCCTATCACCTGCCTCTGAAGGGAATTCAACTTAAAATGAAGCTCCAATTTCTCTAATAAATGGAGAGATTCAGATGTTATTGTGCCTGGGAGACCTAGCTTGATTAAGACATAAAATTTCAACAGACAGTTTTAAACAGTAGGAAAGGGGGCAGAGTATCCTTGTTTTTCTTTCAAGCATTCAAACTACTGTCCTCTATAATTCCACCATACATCAAAAATGTATAAAGTCTTTTTTATTTTTATAATCAAATGAAAAGAAAAAAAAAACACAAAGTAGTAGTTAATAGCATGGCCTTCCAGGACAGAATTTTTGCATTAATTTTCTTGTTCCAATGCTTACATCCTATGTGACTTTGGATGTGCTCCTAAACCTCTCTGGACCTAGTTTTCTCATTATAGTGAGAAAATAAGAATACCTCTCTCATAGGCTTGTATAGCAATCGTTTCCTAATATTCATGAAGAACTTGGGGGAAGTGTTTTTTTGTGATGTAGGCAGATATTAGTGTAGTTTAAATTTCAAGAAATATGATATTCTTTTTGTTATTCAGTATTAATATTGCTTTTATGTGGACAGAACATCATAGGATAAGGAAAAGAGTATTCCATAAAATGGAATAAGTTGTGTAGTACTTGAGGTTACCCATACTTTAAAAGTTGATGTTTTGGGCCAAGGTATATCAGGAAAGATGAGGATTATTTTGTAGATAGAGTCAACAGAATTTCCGGCAAGATGGGGAGATACAGGACAGTTATTTTCCAGATGAGAGAGGCCAGCTCTATGCTTATCTGCATGGGATATTTGTGTATGTGGTTTTCACATTTGGCAAAGATGCAGACAACTAACAGAATAATTTCAGTTAGTTAACTGAATAGATGATTTATAATGTGCTTTTAATAGTCTGAAATTCCCTGGGAACAGCAAGGCCTGAGTGTCTGCATTGGTGGCTTTCACATGACTGATTTTCAAGGCAGCCTACCTTAGCTGTATGACCAAAGAGAAAAAGGACCCTGCTGGGATCTCCTGCCTTGAATGCTTTTCAAAGTAAAATTTTTTAAACAACTCTCTCGGCAGCTTGATCTAGAGAAAAAGGTATGTCCTATGAGAATAAGAAAAGTTCTGGGAAGTTTGTGCCTAGATATCCTTCAGATCCCCCAGTGTTTACCTGTAGTCTCTCTGACATCATTAAAAGTCTTAGGGGCTATGAACTGGGGATTCTTGTCAGCCCTTTAAAACTCCAGACCTCTTAAATCAGTGGTTCTCAATCTTCCTAACCGTGGCCCTTTAATACAGTTTCTGTGGGTCGCGACCCACAGGTTTAGAACCGCTGTGTCTTAAACCTTTGTAATGGGGTTTGAAGATTGAGTGAAAAGAAAGGATCAAGGATCACTCCTAAGTCTTTGGCTTGAGAAACAGCCTAAAATGAGTGCCATAGATGGAGAAGTTGGGCACTTCTACAGTATAGCTTTGTAATAAGAGTTTATTTTACATGTATTAAGTTTGATGTGCTCATTAACTAGAGCACATTAAATGGAGATTTTACGTAGATGGTCTAAAGTTCAGGGAATAGATTGTACTTGAAAATATAAATATGTTTAACATAAATTTACACATGTTCTTTAAAACTATAAAAGAAATGATTTAAAAAGAATTTAAGGGTGAATTAAAGGAGGAAGAGCCAGCAAAGACAACTGGAAAGAAGTACTTACTGAAGTTTGATTGAAAACTAGGTGTTTCAGCCCGGCCAGCCAAACAACAATGACGGCTGCAACCAAAAAATAAAAATGGCCGGGCGTTGTGGCGGGCGCCTATAGTCCCAGCTACTTGGGAGGCGGAGACAGGAGACTCGCTTGAGCCCAGGAATTGGAGGTTGCTGTGAGCTGTGATGCCACAGCACTCTCTCCAGGGTGGCAGCTTGAGACTCTGTCTCAAAAAAAATAAATAAATAAAATGGTATGGTTGAGGTGAGGCTCTATGTGCGCCATCACCCAGATGGTGTTCATTGACACATTAGGTAGGTGTCACCTATCCCCTCCTCTCCTCCCTCTGCTTGATTTCCACTGAGTTTCACTTCCATCTGTGGTGATGTGTGCTCATCAGTTAGTTACAATTTAATACCGAGTACATGTGGTGTTTATTTTCATTCTTAAGATACTTCCCTTAGGATAATTCTCCCTAGTCCCATCCAAATTGTTGCAAAAGGCATTCATTCATCTCTTTTTATGGCTGAGCAGTGCGCCGTGTTATACATATGCCACATTTTGTTAAGCCACTTATGAATTGATGGGCACTTGGGTTGATTCCACATCTTTGAAATTGTGAATTGTGCTGCAATAAACATTTACTGCAAGTATCCTTTTGACAAAATGACTTATTTCCTTTGCATAGATATTCAGAATTGGGATTGATGAATAGAATGGTAGGTCTGTTTTTAGTGCTTTGAATGATCTCCAGAGTGTTTTCCAAACAGGTTGTACTCATTTGAAGTTCCACCAACAGTGTAAAATCATTCTTTCTCTCTGCATCCATGCCATCCATGCCAAGTCCATTGTTTTTGAACTTTTTAATAAAGTCCACTCCAACAGGGTTAAGGTGACATCTCAACGTGATTTTAATGTGCATATCCCTGATCATTGGTGACGTTCAACATTTTTCACACATTTGTTGGCCATTGATTTGTCTATCTTCTTTTGCAAAGCTTTGGCTCATTGTCCTTTGCCCACTTTTTAAGACTTTTTTTTTCTTGCTGATTTGTTTGTGACAATATCTTTTGCATTTTCTTCAATTCTGTAGTTGACTGTTTCCCATGTTGATTATTTGATCCTATTTATTTATTTTTGTTGTTGTAATTGCTTTGGCCTCTTTCCATCTATCAAATAGGAGACTAGGGGTGCCCATGTAGAAATGTTTATAAAAAAAGAGTATAGACATGATGAAGGGAAGTTAAAGAAAAACGATGTTTATTGATGCTATTTTCTCAGTGAGACATGAGCAAATCCATAATTAAAAATGAAAATGTGAAGAAAAGTAACAACAAAAATTAATAGAAAAAAGAAAGCACAAAATATTTATTTGGGAAATAAAGGACTCATATGTGCAAAGGTAGAGTTACACCCAGCAGCCCTATTTTGTCATTTCAGTTGCATGCTGTTGCATTAAGCAAGGTTTAAATTGCTGATCTTCAGATCAACTTCTTCTCACTATTATTAATAAAAAAAGATTCAATGTGTGTTTCTACCAAAATTACGCTCTTAGTAGAGATAAAGAAAAATCTGTAGGATAAAAAAACTCAGCACAAATTTCTCTGTGCTGGAATTTTCATATGGTAAATAGATAATTTTCACATAATTCATTACAATCATCATTTAAATTATTTTTCAAATATATGTGTTTATACATATATCTATGCATATGCATATTTGTGTGCATTTTGCCTCATTTGCCTAAATTATTGTTCTGAAATCAACGTGCTTACATTTCTCAATTTCTAAATCTTTTTAAATTCCTCATAAGACTTTTTTGAAATAATAGGAAGATGGATATTGCTTTTACCCTGTTTGATTTTTCCCGAACATATTGCTTCCCTGCAAGTCACATAATATTTCAATTAAACTAGTGTTTCACTGCTGCATGCTTGATTGTAATTGCTATTTCTGTAAATGTGCCTTTATATATTTCCCACCAAAGATATTCTGTTTAGATTCTAAGCATGTAAAAGTATTGCACTCTGTCTATTTACCCAGCTTTGTACATATCCCTAACAGCTCTGGGGATCTTTGCCACTAATGCAAGTGGGTGTTTATATACTAAGTGTTTGTTTATTCATGATAGTTCCAAAATGTCTGAGAAGTGATTAAAAAATCAATAATCCTGTGGTCATTAAAATGCTTCCCAAATTTCAATTTCAGTTGTTTATATTCTTAATATTCCATGAACACTCACAGCACCATCGTTTCCTTTACAGTGACCTGGAAATACTGTTGCCACAATTGCACTTTAAATAGTAGCTGCATAAGAGACACTGAATTTCAGGGTTACAGACATCCAGATATTCATGTCATCACTCCTCCCCACTAAAATACACACAAACACACCATCCAAATAGGACATGACTCACCCCTTCTTTCTATACATTAAGATACAGCAGCTTCAGAAATACACTATGTGGACAATGACTACAAGATTTTTCTCCCCAAAAAATTACTTTGAAAATGACTAATTGTGAAAGAAATGGATAGATTAATTAATTAACCTTCTCTTACTGTTGTGATAGCAAAGAAAACTTCTTTAGTTATCCAGTAATCCACGTTAGTTTTCTGTGGCTGTTAGGCTTTAAACCTTAGCTTGAAAAACAACAGACATTTATTTTTTCAAGGTTTTGAAGAATAAGCCTGAAATCAAAGCATCAGCCCGTCTATGCTCCCTTCAAAGGCTCTAATTGAGAACAGTTCCTTGCCTCTTCCAGCTTCCAGTAGCTGTTGTCATTCCTTGATTTGTGGCCTCGTAACTCCAGTTTCTGCCTCTAAAGTCACTTTGCCTCCACCTTTTCTGTCAAACATCCTTCTGTCTCACTCTTTAAGGACACTCTTCATTTAATTTAGAACCCACCCGGATTCTCCAGGAAAAGTTCCTTCTTTCAAGATCCTAAGCTTAATCACATGCATGGCCATATAAGGTAGTGAGGAGATTCTAGGGATCACGATATGATATGTCTTTGTGAGGTAACCCTGAAGTCCCCTTGTTATCTATAAAGGCAGATAGATTTGGATGTTAAAATAATTTTATAAACTAGATTAAGTGTTAGTGAGAATGAAACATTAGACACCGGGCAGTGGAATTTAGAAGGACAATCTCCCAGTGATTTGGAAAGGGTTGAGTGCTGGGCAAGACCACCCTATGTACCACCCAGGGAGTTGTCAATGACTCTCTTTGCCCCCACGACCCATCTCCTGTCTTCACTGCTGCTTTATTCAGTGTCTTCATCTCACTGCTGTTAGGCAATTAGCTAGTTAATCATGAGCTGGGCCAGTGACAGGTATGGTTAGGGCAATTTGGTTTGGTTTGGGTCAGGCTCACCTGGGCTATTACAGAAAGAGGCTGATGAAGACCTTGGAGGTGGGTTGTTGTCAGTATCATGATTTGACCAGAACCATCTTTGGACAGAGCTTGAGAAAACCAAGTCCTTTGGTATCCGCGTTCAAAAGGCACTCAAAGCAAAGGTCACCTGGGTCAAAAGTCACTGCTTCTGCAGGAAGAGACAACTGGGGCAAAAGAATGTTAGTGCTCTGGGGGCCTCAGGGCTGGAGGAGGAAGGTGGTCCCTTGGCTCTTTTGAGTGAGAGGTAGGCCCCAGTGCCAATGTCAGATTCCCCTTCACAAACTCAGCTTCTGGGTGTGGTGCTGGCCCCAACCTCTGGATCTAGGGCACAGGTCTCTGGGGCTCTCTGTTGGCCCCCCACATATAGGAGTGAGCAGGGGTCTGGTTCAGGGAGGGTCATTCCGGGGCGGCAGGGACATACAGCCCTTTAAGGGCTGCTGAGACTCTGGGGAGTCCCTCCTCCTGAAGGGGTGGCTGCAGAGGATTCCCTCCACCTGCGCGAAGGGGATGCGCCCCTACCTCACGTTGCAGAGAAGCTCGCCCAGGGGCCGCACAGCTGCCCAGTAAGGGCTGTATTCGCTGTCTGATTCACTGGAGGGGATGATGTACCCTTGTGCCCCCTGTAAGTCAGTGGAGACCGTGTCCTTGGCCCACATATGATGAGCTTAAACTGTCCCGAGCCCTGGTCCCTCAGCAGGTTCTCATCCTTGGTGTGGCAGGTGCACGACCCCACAGCCCTGGCAGTGGCTCAAGTCGCCCCCGGCACCTGTGTGATCAGCAGTGTGCGGACCGCTCCTCCCGGGCATTGTGATCGGCAGCCAAGTCAAAAAGGTCCTGATCCAGTTGAGGCTGCTCCGCAGCAGCAGGAAAGCAGCGATCAGACGCTCCAATCAGTGCATTGGGCAGTTGCTCCCCGGGCTTGCGACCCGCCCACCTGGCTCGGCAGCACCACCGCAGGGGCCGGCCGCGCCACTGACACAGCCTCACCGTCACCCACTCCTTCGCCACGCACTTTACTGACTCCCGGAGCCCCTTAGCAATGCAGCTGCCGGTGTAGACCAGCACAGTGCTCACCAGGTGCTTCTAAGCTCTCCGTGTCTGGCTTGGCCGGCCGCAGGAGCTGTGCTGTGCTGTGGCCCACAGGGCGCCAGCCAGCCAACTTGGACAGTTTGGACAGCAGCATCGTTATAGCAAGAAAAAGAAAGTGTATTAACGACGTGTGCCGCATGTCAGCTCTCTCTCACTGACTGCAGATTCAATGGAAAGCACAGTTTGGAGTTTCATACAAATTTGAGGAGTATAGCTGCTTCTTGGAAGTTTCCAAGGGTCTTAATTAACTCTTTTGTCAAAGCAACCCATCTGCAAAGTCTTGATAACAACCCACCTGCAAGAACTTAAATCAGCCTCATTCTCATAATAGCCCAGGGCAGCCTGACCAAAATCAACCCAGGATAGCCTAACTGTATCCATTATTCACCCTGTTCATATCTAGCTGACTGCCTAACGCTACCAGATTAGGTGAATTAAAGAAAGTAAACGTATGACTACAAGATTACAGTAATATTGGAGTGAAGTTCTACTCTGGTTTTCTAAATAAAATATTTTAACAAAAGAAAACTGACAGTACTATAGATAAAGGAATTTAGTCATAAATGGTCATTTATCTCCATGTAAATTGTAGGAACAGTACAAATCAATACAGCAGAAGCTGTGCTTTCGTGATCACTAACATTTTAGAATATCTGTATTTCCTGCATCCTGACTATTGGCTGGAAGACAGATTGGAAGAAACAGACTGAAACATAAAATTAAAATAAAAATATGACAAGCGCTAACATTTATTGAACATTTATATTGGCAAGTATACAATAAAATATTAGTTTAAAATTATAGTGGGCACTGATTTATTCTGTATACTATTTTATTGTGGCCATCTCGGACATGAGAGAATGGCACACACAGCCTTTCAGTGCATTGCAGAGTGCCAGATTTAAAGTCACTCAAGGAGTCTAGTTCCGATGTGTGAATGCTTATTTTTTTTTATGCAATGCATATTCTCAAAAAAAAGTTCTGTTTTCTAAAACTAATGCTTTTATGAGGCTCTCTAATTTTCATTTTATTGTAAGTTAAATAGTTTTCCTCTAGCCTGGAGGAGATGTAGTCGGAAATGAAGAAGAAGAAGAGAACTGTGCTAACAGTTCTCTGACGTAGTCAGAATTCCCTTTCTCAATTGTGCAAAGAGATGGTTTTGAATCAATTTTGCTCATCACCCAACTTTTTCAGGAAAATAATTTTAATTGCTAATTGGAGCTCCAAATGGATGACTTCAAATAAACAGTAAATTAAGTCACTCTAAATTGAAAAGTCTCGTTGCTTCTAATTGGGTCAGATATGCCATTTTTCATACATCAGGTCAATGTGTCATTTTCAATTCTCAGGAAAAGTACAGAGATAAGAAAGTTGGAGTTCTTCATCCATTTGGACTTGATGAAGCTTATTCAACTAGTAAATTGATAAGCTGGGATT
This sequence comes from Arctocebus calabarensis, assembly GCA_963573935.1. Taxonomy (NCBI): domain Eukaryota; kingdom Metazoa; phylum Chordata; class Mammalia; order Primates; family Lorisidae; genus Arctocebus; species Arctocebus calabarensis. Next base: position 21,070 of record CAUYON010095359.1, read on the forward strand.
TGGCTCAATCTTGGCAGCATAGAAAAGCATACTTTTCTCCCAAAGTTGGAAATCTTTGATTTTTCTACTACGACAAATTTATTTTAATAATATTTAATATAGGCCTGTTAAACTGGAAAAAACTTCTGAAGGTATGTTAATTTCTCCTATCTCTTAGCTAAGAACCTATAAATTTTGGCTTGATTAATAGCATTGAACATAATGATCATAATGATAATTATTGGAGAAATGATTTTCATGAACTTCTATGCTGAATCTTCCCAATTGGTTCTAAGTTCATAACCATATTATCTCTTTGAAACAAATTAATAAAAAGATTCAGGCATGTCTTTATTTCTTAAGCCTTTTCTTTCCAGAATAAATTCAAGACAAAATAAATTAGAATGTAGCTATTCTTATAGTGTTCAGGTGCAAGTAGACAAATAGAACATAAAACTTGAAGGCTTGGAGTTTTTAAAATGCTTGCAAGTGCCTGGGCACAGTGGCTCACGCCTGTCATCCTAGCACTCTGGGAGGCAAGGGAGGGTGGGTTGCTTGTGCTCAGGTGTTGGAGACTAGCCTGGGCATGGTGATGGGCACCTGTAGTCCCAGCTACTTGGGAGTTGGAGGCAACAGGATTGCTTGAACCCAAGAGTTTGAGGTTTCTGTGAGCTACGATGCTGCTGGACTGAGGTGAGAAAGTGAAACTGTGAATTAAAAAAAAAAAAAGTTTCTGAGTGACTTCACCAGTAGCTGCTACTTCACCAGTAGCTGCTTTTTCAAAAGAAACTGATGACAGAGCAACTAAAAACAGTGGAAGTATCATATTAACCAATATCTTAAAATTCCTGCTTGATATCGATTTGAGATGAAGGCTATAGTGTTTTATACCATATTCTCAACAAGAATAGAAAACATTGAGCAGAAAACAGCATCTAACATTTTTGTTAATGGAAATCCAAACTTTGACAATTTAACCTAAATCATTTATAGTCTCTACTTTACCTATATTCTTATTTAAGCAACACCATAAATGAAATGCATATACTTTTAATAATCTGGAAACACTAAAATCCTTATTCTTAGCTAACTTTTTGAAAACAAGAAAAAAATTATGTATTTATAAACCTCAAAATTTTTGAATATATGATAAATATGTACAACTTAATCTCTCACTTTAAAGTTAAACCTGAAAAAAGAATTTGGTCTCAGAATGGCATGTCTTTCACTTCATGATGTTAGTAATTGTGACTTATAAATATGATAAATTTCCTATAGCCCACTATTCAGAAGCTGAGATATTGCTATAATCTGGCTATTAATTTTCACTATAAATTCTCATAGTGCATCACTAACAAGAGGAGAGGCTGGATTACAAGCCTGGTTCATCCTTCTCAGATATCGTGTCTTTTGGAAAACAAGACACCGAATCTGAGAGTATAATTATAGATGTGTCCTGGGAAGACCTGATTAACTTTTAGGTAACAGGTTCACAAAGTAAATAGGAACCAGGAATCATAGTTCTTTTCAATGACCTACCATTAACTCATAACATTTTATCAAATGCATATTGAATTTAACAATATACCTATTATTATTGGAATTTATGAGGGCTTTCTTTAACAACTCTTTAAAAGAGTTGTAGGAAGAGAATTGGAAGAGTTGTCAGAGTGTAGCAAATGGCAGGAGCTTAAGGTTTGTTGTCAATTTCCGGCTTTCCCCTCCTTTGATCTGTTAGCTGTATTTTAATGAACATAGTAAGAATATTAATTTCTTTGGACTTAAGATACTTTTCTTCATTCTGAGTAAGAATAACAATAATGAACAAATGGAATAATTTTACTATCATAACAGCACAAAATTTGACATAAAATAAGCATACAACTAATGATAACTCACTGTAAGTTCTACATATATATTATGTGGCTCTAAGGGTTGCTTAAATTTTTATTTCTAGAGAAATTTTCATTTCTAAGTGGTTTCCTTAGAGCAGATTATAAAAAAAACATAAAGATTTGGTGAGTGTGTCCATGATAATCTTATCTCTTTAATACCTAATAGATTTCAGTCTTGAACTCATTTTATATATTTTCAGTGTGGAGTAACACCGCAGATTTAGTCTGACAGCCTTACACCCTGGGCTCAGTTTTTAGTGTTTATTTAATTTTTATTGTTGTTTTTGCTCGGGCCATAAAAGACCAAAGATTAAACATGTGAGTTAGGAGTTCTACTTTCCAAAGTAAGTTATTAGTTGATTTCTGCAAATGAAGTATGTAAAATTAATTTGAGACTCTGAGTTCATCACCAGTTTGATCATATAAAATAGAGTGTACAGTATGGGAAGGTGGAGGAATTCTTTGAAGAGAGGGCAGTGCATTGAAACACCTTCCAACCGTGGGCTGAAGAGGATTGTGAGTAATCACTTCTTATTTCAAGTCTTGAGGACGGAAACCCTTTCCTAGAGAAAAAGTGAAAAAAAAAATGTAGAGTGCAAGGAGAATAGACGGCTGCATTTGCAAATTGCCTTCCCTTCCTCTATGAGGAGGCCAAAGTAATATGATTACCAAAAACTGGCAAGACCTGATTCTATCCACAGTGCCAGTATTGGCTGTTAGATTCCCTAAAAGAGAAATTGTGCTCTGGATGGTATCAGAGGGTGATGCAACCCACCCTCCAAACAAGATAGACTATCTCAATAGCTGTAGAAGTTGAAAGCCAATGGTAAGAATTCAGTTCAAGAAGAAACACTAACCTAAGGCAGAAGATCCACTTGCTGAATCTCTGCAAGGGAATTCTGAGAAATTCCCAAGAGAACCTGAGTAAGAAAATGAGATTTAATTAGAATTTTCCAGAGGAAAATGATAATGAATTAACTTAAGTGCCAGTCAAGTAAGATTTTTCCTGCTTCACTTCTTCCTACTCCAGTTTTACCTTAATAAAGGCAAGGACATGCTTGTGAATAGGTATGAAACACAAGAATGGTAAGTGAAGCAGCCACCAAGGTTTCCTTGCTTTCAGTGTTGGTCAGACTATGTCAACTGAAATGTGTTGACATTTTAGAAATGTGTGCATTCTAACTAGACAAATTAGTTGGTAAAAGAGAGGATTCTCGTGACATGATAAATTTACTTTTGACTCAGGGCTTGAAGATAAGCACAGGGGTCTAGGTGAGATTTTTATCTTAACAAAAGTTTTTGTCATACAGGGTACAACTGAGCAGAAAATGGGAAGGAAGAAAATTGATGTAACTATTTTCTTTTCTTATAGTGCCCTACAAAGTTTTCTTGTTGTGTTATAATTATCATTTCTCTCACTTTGTTAATTATTTTAGTTATATAAGTTGAAACAGATTTATCACAAGGAGAACAACATTTACTTTGAAAATTTCCATATTTTGAGATACTTTTTATTAGCAACGAAGTAGTTTAACTTAAAGCTGACTATTGGGGTTTTATTTCATTTATGCATGTGCTGAATTATAAAGGCAATTGAGCTAAAGTGTGAATAGCACCAATCTGTAAATCATTAATATCCCTATATTGTTCTCTAAATTAATTTTTTCTATGTCCTTATGGTGTAAATTGAGAAGAGCACAAACTGAAACATTTGATATGAGTAGATGTAGCTTATTTCTGCATATTTAGATTCACATGTTTATTAGCCATTTCAAAAACCTAAAATATTTAACAATAGCCAAATCACCTGTTCCCAGTACCCTGGAGAGAAGTGTTTGGAAACCGTGAATAAAAACGAAAAGTAAAACAAATTAAAAAATCCTTAAATTCAGTTGGATTAGATTCACTTATTTCTCATAATTATTTCAATATTTAAACAGAATGAAAAATTAAAAATTTATTTTAGAATATATATTAGGGTGTCCATTTTTTGATGTTGATGTGAATATTGATAAAATCATTAACTTATTATTATTTCACTAGAACGCATGATAAAACAAAGTAAACTCAATACAAAATGGAGAAGGTATAATTGTATAATATAGAGAGTTTATGAAGATTTCCAAATAAAGGGCACAAGTAAGAGGCTAAGGACTAAGGGGGAAAGAATGCTAAGAATAGAATAAAAAACATTTTATTTCATATTTTATGGGACACAATACTCAGAGTAGATCAGATCATCCCATGCACTCTTTAGATGGTAACACCAGTTAACACTGGGAAAGAAATTTTCCAAAAACATTATGTGATCCTCTCATCACCATGCAGCAGTGCTTTCCTGAAATCGTGGTTCTCATTTGTGTTTGATTTATATTTTACACACTATGTATTATTCACTTTTGAATCTATATTTTTCGTCATTACAAAAACTTAACAGAGTTGTTTTAACTGTGAAATACACTGTTACAGACATATTTTTCACCCCAACTTCCACTTAAGCTTTATTATACACACACCTTTATAATGTCTACTTCATGTTTCCATTAACCAGTATTTCAGAAGTTTTTCTCATTTTATGTTGTGGGAGGTGGTGAGGCAGCTGGGTTGGAAATATAGACATATATGTTTATATTATATATGAAATATATTTCCATATTTATGTAATATATAAATAAATATTATATAATAATATTATTAAATATTTCATATATGTATATATAAAGTTCTGCAGTACTTGAGATCCAGTTCTCTAGCCACTGTCACTAGGAGGCGCTGCAGAATACCATCCTTCCCCGTTTGCTGGATTCTTGTCTGCTGCTGTATTGGTGGTGTGTTATACAGGTAACAAGGTCAGAACTCTTTCAGTATATGTTGCATGCTTACACATGACTGAATGATATATGAGCCCTAAGTTAGAACGTCAGCGTCTAGAAAAGCTTTTCACTTTAGCTACCAGCTCTCCATAAAAAGTGTAGTAGGTCCTTTGTGAGTGTTGAGTTAGTTTACCAACCCATTACATTTCTTGTGGCTTCCACTTCAAATCCTTGTTTTAAAGTATACCTATCCCAATGGAAGGTAAGAAATATTGACCAAGGATATCTAAGAGTCCTTATCCACAGCCCTCCAACCTCATACTGTAGTAAAGGCCTTCAAACCACAAAGTTATATAAAGCACATTTTTCAGTCAATGGAAACTGTATTTTCCACTAGAAAAACCAAACAACCAGTTATCTCTTCTTCCACTTTTTCTCTGTGAAAATTGAAGAAACTAGTATATGTGAGTATTTGTGTGTTTTTTTTTAATCTAGCTGCCTGTTATTAAGAAAAAGTACTAAAACTTCTAATGAGAATAAAGAAGGGAAATATTTTCAGAAGAGGTTTTTCCAACACATATATGCCCTGGATTCAAAATGACTAACAATTTAAATTCAAACCTTCCAATCATAGTTCTGTCTTACTCTGTTTAGGAAGCCTCTGCTTTAGAAAGCATTAAATGCAGGTGCTTTTTACCATATAATGGAATAACGACAAGAAAATGGATAAAAATACTTTTTTATCTATATTATTTTATCATTCATTTAACAAATTATCATTCTATAATATAAACAGCCAATTTTCTGAGTCTTGTCTCACTTTTTGAAAATAATGTTTTATATTTCTAATAGTACAGGTTAATCCCATACAATTGAATGCAGTAAAAATAGCATGACAATATCATGATACATAAATACAGATATGGTTAAAACATTAGATTTTGCAAATTGCTGGCTTGTAGTGCTTTAAAATATCTACCACATTCTGTAAGCTTTCTAGTACAATATAATTTGTTAATAAACCCTTTCAATTGAAAGGAAAAGTTAATAGTTTATTATAAATAATTTTGAATGCCATCCATTTATCATACAAAGTGATGATAATGGTAATTTTTCAGAAACATCTGATTTCCAAAAACGTGTTTCTAATAAAAAAAAATTACTTTATTGCACTACATAACCATTAAAAGACATCTGCATTGTCAATAGATGGCAGCATAGCTCTTCAGGAGTTCCTGGGGACCTACTTAGCAGTTTAAGATCATAGCCATTAGCATGCTAAAAATGGTAATCTCAGTAAAGCTTTCTCATTGCATTTTTTTAATACTTCATTGCACTGATGCTACCTATTTCCAAAAAGGAAACTGAAAAAAAAATATGTAAACCATAAATACTTTATGGTCCAGTTTTCCCTTTTTAAATTTAAAGTTATATAATTTTGGCGTTAGGAGTTGTCAGATGAAGGGAAGAGCGATTACTGATGACACTTTAAAGAATGAATCTTTCACTTTGCTATTAGACCTTGAAATCTTAGTTTGACATACAGTCTGTGAACTTTTAATACATTATCAATAATATCTCAATGTAAAGATACTTTTGACCACAATTTGAAAACATTATGATGGAAGAAAAAGATTTGACCATCGGTCTTTCCATTTTTATGAAGATGAGGATTTAATTTGTGAGAATAGAAGCTGTTCTTTGAACACTCCAGTGGATCTGCCTTAGGGGAAGGAAAGCAAGGCAAACTTTTCAATTAAATCTCTTCAATAAAATTCCACATGGATCAGCTAACACTTGAGGAAAAATAACACTCTTTATGGACTGTTTGAATTTTATTCAGGTGGCCCCAGGTGCCTCTGACATTGAGGTTGATAGAGCAACAACATTCCTAGGGAAATAAATACAGGCCATAAAAACACAGGAGGTGCTGCAGACAGAGGAGGAACACTGAGAAGCACAGTCCTTTGTTTCAACTACAAAGGTCTCTGTCCTAGAGCTATCACCATCAGATACAAAAGAGCACCAATCATAAGGGCAAACAGGTCATAGTACTATTAGTTTTAATAATTCTCAATAATCAAAATTCTATCATCACTATATTAATATTACTGAAGTATCTTCGTCAGTGTTGAAGAACTATTCATGACATTTTTATACTTCATTTTTTTCTTACATGTTCCTCATTTATTTCCATGCTGAGATATGCTCAAATTTTTATGAGTCTCTTCTGTTTCACTAAGTCTTTGACAGAGATTTTCCTATGGCATGTATTCACACCCATGTGTAACATATACACAGTGAAAGATAATTTTCTTTTTTTTTTTTTTGCAGTTTTTGGCCGGGGCTGGGTTTGAACCTGCCACCTCCAGCATATAGGGCCAGCGCCCTACTCCGTTGAGCCACAGGTGCCGCCTAAAGATACTTTTCTATTCAAAAATCTCTCCTTAGTAATTTCTTTTTCTAGTAACAACCACTATCTTTGTGGGTTTCTCTAAGTAAATCACTTTATCTATTCATTCTTTATTTATATAATCATTTTACAGCTACTTAAGTGAATGTCTATTTCAGGTACTATCATAGACATGGCTTTTTTATACACAGTCCATAAATCTCTTTCTTTCTTTCATACTCAGTAGAAAAGAAGGGCAGGTGAACAAATGTCACTACTCCCATGGAAATATAGTCTCAAAATACAGAAGTCATTCTTCTAAATGATCTCCTCATAACCTTATTCCAAGAGCATCAAAGCTCTCTATTTCCTTTGTAGAATAGGAATGAAGCCCAGGACATGGCATATGTGCCACCCTCAAGTATACCAATTTACTTTTATGTTTGTTAAGAGTTGACTTATCTGTTCCAAATCCTGTTCATGACAGTCACTTCTGATGTTATAATTAATAATTTGATTAATAGAAAAATATGTAGACAGAACAAGAGTTGTTAGTTCTTTGAAAAAACAAGTTATACCTAAAATTTTGGAGCAGTTAAAAAAGCAAGCTGGTTAAAAACTTTATTTTATTAGAAATGGTCATGCCAACTATTTAATTTAATTTAATTTAATTTTGTTTTAGAGACAGAGTCTCACTTTGTCGTCCTTGGTAGAGTGCTGTAGCATCACAGCTCACAGCAACCTCCAGCTCTTGGGCTTAGGTGATTCTCTTCCCTCAGCCTCCTCAGCAGCTGGGACTAAAAGCACCTGCCATAATGCCCAGCTATTTTTTGATACAGTTTGGCCAAGGCAGGGTTCAAATCTGCCACCCTCAGTATATGGGGTCGGCAGCCTACCCATTGAGCAACAGGTGCTGCCCCGATGCCAATTATTTTCAAAATGAAAGAAATATTTAAAGATTAAAAAAAAAGACCCTAGAAACATTTTTAATATGCTTTGTTTATACTCTAAATGCAATTGAAATTGTACTTAAAATACATATTTTTGGTCTTTTATGCAGGCAAGATGAGGGCGAAGACAAGAAAATAATTCATACTTTTAAAAAAATGCCTTGACCTGTATCAAAGATTGAAATACATAAAGATTTGTAAATGAATATAGTTTATAATTTGTTAGTTACCAAAAGCAATTTGCCAAGTGGTTAATAAAGAATTATGTCAGTTTCCTAGGGCTACCTTGCCAATAAGCATAAACCAGATGATTTAAAATAAGAGAAAGTTTTTCTCTCCAATATCTGGATGCTAGAATTCCAAAATCAAAATAAGTACTGTCATGTTATCTCTCCAGGCTCTGAAAAAGAATCTATTTCATGACTTTCTCCTAAATTCTCTTGGTTAACTTCAATCTGTGGCTTTCTTTGGCTTGTACATGCACCACTCTAATCTCTGTATCTGTGTTCATGAAGCCTTCTACTCTGAGCATCAGTTCCTAGTCTATAAGGACAACAGGACCTGCCTAACGCCTTACCTTAATCCAGTATGACCTTGTCTTGCTTAATTACATCTGCCAAGACCTTGTCTCCCAATTATGTTCATAGTCACAGGTTCCAAGTAGACCTGAGTTTTTGTAAAATACTAGTCCACCTAGTACAAGTAACAAGTATGTTTTAGTTTGAAATGTTTCATGTATTTGTGCATCATTTTTATAAACCCGCATTTTAACCATTATTTTAACCCATTGTATTTGTGTGAGATAATGGGTCTATCCATGATAATGAAAACATAGAGTTTATAAAACGTAAAGAATAAAGAAGAATTGAGAAATAATTTTATTTTAAATGCATATTTTCTGAAACATATATACTTATATTAATACATAAAATCAAAAGAGCAGGGAAATAAATCTAATTCTCCAAAACTAATCAATTCTCATGTATTTAAACACCTTTCTTATATTTTTTAAAGTAACCGTTTACTTTAAAAACAGTACACTTAGAGACCCAAATAGCTACTGAAGGTACAGAGAATGCGCAGGAGGTCTAGAATCTTCATAATTGATCAGAGATTGTTCTTTGATATTGTAGATATCTAATTGTTTAGTAAATTTTAGTTAATATTAAATTATATATAATTTTCCTGGATGAGAGTACTGATGTATGATGTTCTTAATTGATATTCTGTTTTTTTTTTTTTAGTTTGTTTGATTGTTTGCTTAGTTAAATACGTTTCCTGTATCTATGACCCTATATCTACATAATGGTGATATTTTCTGATATTGTAGTAATTAGTAAAAATACAAACAAACATGCTTAATTAAGAAATATGTATTTGGTGAACAGAATGATAATAGTACTTAACCCCATATCATTTACAGGCTCTGAATGTAGATGAAACATTTAAAAAATCATGAACTATATTACAAAAGAAGATTCAAGTCTCTAGCTAACTATCTATGCTATGATTTTAATTTTAGAATTTAAGGCATTCCTAATTATGTGATTTAAATTTAGGTTGTCTCAGTCCTGTCAGATTTAACAGAACAAATATTCAAGGGAAACAACAGAAATGGGCCACTTTCTTAAATTTCTTCTTTGAAGAAATTAACCTCAACTATGTATGTGTAGCCAATGAAATAAATAATTTCAGACCTCTTAAGCATTATAAGTAATTAAAAATAACACTGCATGAAGTTCCCTATAATTTAAGCAAACCTAAATATTTACACTGTAGCCAATTAAACTTTCTTCATTAATATAATGTAAAATTTTGGAAGACAGTCTTGAACTTTTTAACAAAGAAAAATTGTTATGAATATAGGTAGTATGTATAAATAAATGAAATGTTGAGACAAAATAGTTTTGATGCAATTAAATTAGACTTTGAAGAGCATACATATAATTAAAATTTTATCATTTAGGCACAAATATGGATTTTTTTAATGTATATGGTTAAAAGCTTCTGTTTTGTCTAGATATAAATGCGAATATGGAGCAAACAAAGGAAAGAGCAATGAGAAACAGATAAGATAAAAAGAGAGGTGACTACATAATCTATCATTTCTATTATGCAAATTAATTATTTTATTACTTAATATCAAATTATTTTTAATCTAAATTAATAGATGTTACTTTTCTTTTCTTTCTTGTTTTTTTTTAGTGCCATGAGTCAGAAGCGAACCATAGATTTTACTTTTTAAAACAACTTTAGGCTTATAGGAAAATTGAGCACAAGATATACTGATCTAAAACAGTAACCTGATTGTGTCTATTGACATTTTTACTAACTTTCTTCAAAAATTTCCCAGTAAAAGTCATTTAAATGTCATAATGGGAAATTTAACATCATGATGAAGATATGCTCTAAAGTCAGATTGTTGGTATAGAATTGTAGCTTTCTTAATCACCGAAGTGTAACATAGGATGAATTATGTACCTCATCAGCACCATCGCTTCCTCCTCTGTTAAGGGAGATTTTTATTAACATCAACCACATAGGTTTATTGTGAAGTTAGATAAATTGCCATTCCTAAAGATTTTATGAGAGTACCTAGCTTATAAGTAAATCTATAATAAATGTTGACATTTAAAAACAACACTGAATGTTTAGTTCAGGGGCTCACGCCTATAATCTTAGCACTGTGGGAGGCTGGAGCAGGTAGATTGTTTACGCTCAGGAGTTTGAGACCAGTGTAAATAAGAAGGAAATCCTGCCTTCTAAAAATAGCTGGGCATTGTGATGGGATTCTGTCCTCCTGCTACTTGGGAAGCTGAGACAGAGGATCACTTGAGCCCAAGCATCTGAGGTTGCTGTGAGCTATGATGCCCACCAAGGCACCTTTACCCAGAGCCAAATAGTGAGAGTATGTCTCAAAAAAAAAAAGTAAATAAGAAGGAGTTAAGCTTTTGAGGGTTATGCCCCAAGGGCAGGGTCCTTTAAGACCTGTGGATCTGTGATTAAAGGAAAATAAAGTAAAAGCAGCAAGAGATAAAGAGACAGGACACACAGAATAAAATTTTCAAAAGTGGGAAAAACAGGAAACCACTGCTAGATTGCAAGGTTCCAGTGAGTGGCCTTAAGTGTTTTTTCTACTCAGCTTTTATTGAAGGATATTATCTCATTTAGCCCAGAAGGTAAGCTGAGGAAGGGAAAAAAATGTCAGCAGTTTCTCTGAATAAGCATGTTAGTTTTTATTCCATCTATAATCATTAACTTTAAGGGTCTGAGTAGCCTTGAGAAATCCAAAACCTGAGCCTTATGTGTGAGCGGCCTCCTGTCTGTGGTCATACACACAGATTCCTCAGGGGAGGTTAAGCCCCTTTAGTCCTCTGTGGGGTAGACACCAAGGCATCAGTCTCCTCTGAAGAATCAGTGGAATAGAGGAATTTTCTTACATCTGAATTCCATCCCAGAGGCATCTTCCTCTGCTGGTAAGGTATAATATAGGCCTCTCAGCCCATGCTTCAAGGCTCCAACTATTCTCTTCCTCTCTGCCCTGGCCATAATACAAATCCCCACAATGGGTATTTGCTTTGAGTATTGACTGGGTGGCAGGGGTCAGCCTGTTGATGCTAACCCCCAGGACTTGCATGCAGCTTTCTTCTACAGCCACTTTCCTTTTCAGAGTGTTTAGAGACACACAGGGGTGTTTGCAAGCTGTATATACCTCACAGGCCAGGCTTCTAGCAAAAGTAAGAACTGCTCAGATAAGTAATTTAGCTATTGGTTTAAAATTAAACTAGCTAAACTGTTTTTATATTACCTTACTCAGCTTATTTCTCTGTTTTTCCCTTTTTCTGGGGGTGTTTCCCTTGCCAAGAATGGGGTCTTCGGTCCCTATTCTGCCTGCATTTTTGAACCAAAAGTTTTGATTTTTCAAGTTTAGTACTGTCACTGTATATTCTTAGCAAATGCACTTAATTTCTTTATGCTTTTTGTTTTCTGGCGTATAAAATCAAGGTAATGGCAGTATCTATACTGAAAGTTTCCTCTGTTGATTAAATGAATTAGTACATGTAAAGCACTTCGTGAAGGGTCTGACACGTAATACATATATGTTTATTACTGTTATAAAAGTGATAACTACTATTTAAGGTAGTGTTCATACTTCAAGAATGATTTGAAGAATAGCATAATTCATTATTTTGGACTAGTGTTCCTAAAAGAAATTAATTGTAAATTTAGGAAATCTACATCCATCTTTCTGAATTTTTGATTTTTAATTTTTATTTTTGATTATTTGTTTGCAAATAAGACAGAGTCCCACTCTGCTGCCCACTCTGCTTCTAAATATCAGTGACAATATTTTACATACTTTTTATATATTATTTCTTATACTTTTTAAAATTTTACAAATAACTTCTACTTGAATTATGTCAGGAAGTAACCTTTATGGTTAAAAATAATCACAGTAATCTATTTTGCTGGTTCAATTCTTTTATGATGTGAAAAAAATAATTAATTTGAAAATAACATCTTCATGTCTCTAGTGTGTACAATGTGTTAGGGAGTCATCTACTACTTAGTTTTAGTGAACTGGATATGAAATTGGCAGCCATGAGTTCTTTTCTTGATGTAGTTTATCATCAGACACAAAAATGCAGTATAAAATGGGGAAAAAGGTAAATGAAATGATGACACTGGTTTTGTTGTGGGAAAATATTTAAAAACACATATATACATATGTGTGCGCATATATGCACATGTATATAGTGCAGCAAAAGTAAGATGAAATGGCAAATTAAACAAAACAACTATAATGTGTTTAGCACAAACCACAGGTCAGGTATTAAAATAAACCTTCATTTTAATTACCTATGTTAATATTTATAACATCTATATATTTTTTAATTGATCAAAGCACTATGATAAGCATTAGTTCGTTTGAGTTCAAAATCATTCTGTGGGATAAATTTAGCATACATTATTATTCTTTTATAAAAATAATAACAAACAAAAAAACCTTAGCTCTAAAGTGGCCTCATGCTTTAACTGGCCCAATGATTAGAAGGAAAAGTAAATAATCCTTAAACACTATTCCATTAAATTTATTCTTTCTTCTTGTTTTGGAACCATGGAACTAATTTGTGAAATCGATTTCTTAATCTTTGAATTACTATAGAAAAATCTAATAATACCTTTTTTCATATATTTTCTTCAGAATTGTCGGGAATCTTATAGTTCTAATCATATTTGAAACAAATCACAAAAAACATAATTTCAGGTTTTTGAAATCTTTGTTTGGCTCCGCACCCAGACTCAGGAGTTAGGGTGCTGGCCACAAGCACCAGGTGTGATGGGTTCAAACCTGGCCAGGGCCTGGCAAACAATAATGCAATAATAACCAAAAAACAGCCAGGCAGTTTGGTGAACACCTGTAGTCCCAGCTACTGGGAGGCTGAGGTAAGAGAATAGCTGAAACCCAACAATTTGAGGTTGCTGTGAGCTGCGACCCTGCAGTCCTCTACCAAGTGTGACATACTGAGACTCTGTCTCAAAAATAAATAAATAAATAAATAAAATCTCTTTGCATTTCAAATTTAGCATTTATATTTAACAGACAAAAGTGAACTTCCCCTAATTTTATGAAATTAATTTCCTGCGTTTTCTAAATTAATCACTTGGAATTATGTTCCTCAATTAACTTCTCATTGTCCTTAACATGTTGTCTTCCTAACTAGGAATATAAAGCTCCTAAGTTACACTTTTTCTATCAAATTCTGCAATTTCCCACAAAGCTTCAAATGCCAGTCTAGGAGAGCCCAGCTCTCCACTCATTCATTCATTCAATAATTACACTGCATCTCTTCATTGAATCACATGATGTTCTACAAACCAACACTGTCAAACTACACTTACACTAACAGGATGTTTAAAAATATTAATGTGTGTATGCAAATTATACAATCTTGGGGTCCTGCCCAGGGGCAGAGGCAGGGGCTTTTAAGACCTGTAGAACTGGTGGTGATCAGTTGGGACAAATGAAAGTAAAATCAGTGTGAGATAAAGAGACAGAACCACAGAGTTTTAAATGATGGGACAGGGTTCACTGCTAGCTTGTGAGGCTTCTGTGAGTGGCCCTGAGTATTTGTTCCACCCAGCTTTTATTGAAGGCTATTTTCTTATTAAGGAAAGAGGATAAACTGAGGAATGAAATAAAAACATAAGCATTTTCTCTGAATAAGTATGGTAGTTCTTATTTTATCTACAATTGTTAACTTTAAGGGTCTGGGCAGCCTTGAGAAATCTGGAACCTGAGCCTTGTATGAGGGCCGCCTCCTGTTTGTGGTCACACACACAGATCCCCTGGGGAGGTTAACCTCCTCTAGTTTCTTTAAGGAGCAGAGATGGTGGCATCATTTCTTCTCTGAGGAATAGGTGGAAAAGAGGAATTTTCCCCTTATCTCCATCCAGAGGCATTTGCCTCCTTGGTTAGGGTACTAGCTCTTCTGCTCAAATCTCAGGACTTGAGCTGTTTCCTTAATCTCCACAACGGGTATTTGCTTCTGGAAGGTTATTGACTATTGACTGGACAGGGGTCAGCCTGGTTAATGTTCCCTCCCAGGCCTTTACACAGCTTCTGCTATAGCCATTGTTCTTAAGAGTGCGTACAGAGTGCATACAGACCCAGCAGGGGTGTTTGTAGGCTGTGTCCCTTACAGGCCAAGCTTCCAGGAAAAGCAGAAACTGTCCAGACAAGTAATCCAATTGTTATGCTAAAAGTAAGCTAGCTCATTTTTTTTTTTATTCCACCTTGCTCAACTTATTTCTCTGTTTTTCCCCTTTTCTGGGGGTATTTTGCCTCAACAAGAATGGGGTCTTCTGTCCACATTTGCCCCCCATACAAAATTGTTTTTTATTGTTTTGCAGTTGCTATAGATTAATATACTACAGGTGCAATTGTAACTACACTGTCATTTTGACTATTCTTTTCAGGAGAACCTCAAGAATATCCTGAAGGAAGAAAAGCCATCAACTATTCTGAATGAAATAGCAAATGTAAAATTGCACAAATCAAGTAAGTATAAGTAATAGTTTGAGACTTTTGTCAAGAGCTATAACGTGACATGTATGAGTTTTCACCTTGCCTCCAACCTAACATGTTAATATGCGGCTGTTTCATAGATTCTGGCTGAAGGTATGATATGCCTAGATGAGAGATGAAGTATTTTTTTTTTTTATTTCCAGGAGAGCAGACAACATGAGGTTCATGTTCAAATTCATCCTACTCCCCTGACCCCCACCACACACACATTTGCCGAGGGCAATGAAAAGCTGAGCCCAGCAGGGTGCTTATCCACCCTCTGAGGAGCAACACTTGGAGAAACCATCAGTCTTGCAAGGTGGCTGACAACTATCTTGCTCAAACTTTCCCTCAAAAGGAAACATTTTATATATTACAAGGATAATGAAACAAATCTGCCTGGATAAGTCACTGTTTCTATCTTCTAAGACTATTGCTATACGTGAATCCTTGATAAGATCACCTAAAACAAAAATTATCAATAACTCTTCAGAAGATGTTCAGAAACAAAAGAGACCCATGGAGAATTTTCTTCCAACAGGTTAGTCTAGTAGTCAACACTTGAATCAGCAAAACTTTAGACAATTTATTGTATTTCTATGTCACAAATGCTTACTTTACTATTTTTTAAAAGTCAGATTGGCTGTTTTAAGTTATAAACCAAAAATAGAAAGTTAACTCCTAAAAATAAGACAAGTAAATTTTTAATAAATTTTGTTGACTTTCTATATGTACATATAATTTAAACAACTAACAACTTTCATTTGAAACTTATATTTATGTAATTGTAAAAGTACATAAATGTACTATGAAAGAAGAGTAATTTATTTTAATACTGGTACTAAATTCCAAGTGGAAAGACATAGCAGAGAAAGTGTAATGACATTAACATTAAAATGTAGTTGCAGGCTCGGTGCCTGTGGCTCAACAGGCTAAGGTGCCAGCCACGTACACCTGAGCTGGCGGTTTCAAATCCAGCCCAGGCCTGCCGAACAACAATGACGGCTGCAACCAAAAAATGGTCGTGCGTTGTGTTGGGCACCTGTAGTCCCAGCTACTTGGGAGGCAGAGGCAGGAGACCTGCTTGAGCCCAGGAATTGGAGGTTGCTGTGAACTGTGATGTCACAGCATTCCACCTAGAGTGACAGCTTGAGGTTGTGTCTCAAAAACAAATAATAAATTAATTAATTAATAAAGTGTAGTTGCAGTAGGAAAAAAAAGAAAGTTAGGATTTAGATTAGAAAGAGACAGAAGATTCAGCTTTATTTTTCCCTGTTTCTTCTTACTTAACTGTTGTAAAAACTGTTCTTCCATTTATTCTACAATGTTTAGCCCAGATATTCTACAAAGTATCAAGGTGTTTCAATGTCTATTAATGTGAGTTTACATTGCATGACAGTGTTGATGAATATGGCTTTGAAATGTTTACCCTTCCTGTGGAGAGAAATGGAGACAGTAAGATAAAATACTAAAAAGCAGCTGTGCAGTTAGCTAAGCCAGTGTTCCTCAACATGTTTTGATGTTTAATAAAGCAGCATTTCCTCTTTCCAAATTCAGTCATATCACCCAACATATTCATTTATCAAGTTTATTTTAGTGATTGGTTTTATATCAGAGTGTGGCTATTGTGGACTATTATTTTCATCATAATATGTTGATTTAAAACCAGTTCACTACTTGATATTAAAATGTCCAATAACTCAAAGATAATTTTTATCAAAAGGAAATCCATTTACGTTAGAACACAAAGTATATTCATTCATGTGTTCTTTTAAATGTTACTGGATGTTTCCGGGATAAATTTATTGAAAGCTGACATGTGTTTTACTTACTGCTTAAGGATGGAGATATATGGATACTTTCCAGATAGCCCTCTATGTTTGGCTTCTCAGAATTGGTCATCTTTGTTATTTTTTTAATTTCTTCCAAATCACTAAGAATAGAGGTAGTTTTGCTAGAAGGAAAATATATAAAAGATTTAAATGGATTAACAAATATGATACTGAAGACACATTGATAAATGTACAGAAAATACCTAACGTACTATCAGTATTTATGTGCCTTTAAATCTATACTGTTAAGCCCTTTGAAGAGGTAATTTTCTATTTTAAAGGAAATTACACAGCCCTTAATGAATATTTATGTTTCAATATAATATCTGATATCATTACTGGATGTTGAAACAATTTGTGTATTTAATCGGAGCCACCAAATTAAATATTATTCTTAAAAAATTACTGAACCAACTTACAAAAACCATTATCTTTGAGGTCTAAATTGTGTATATTAAAAATATATATAATTATGTAGGTGGCTTTATCTATATGTCATATGCATTTGATGTGAGATAGATCATAATTTATCTTGAATCTCAATTTCTTTCTCTATATCTACTCAGTGGGTCTACCCTGCAGATTTACCAAAGTATATAATACTTTATAGAATTTTTAATAGATACTCAAAATTGTTTTTTCTAATAAATGCTAATTCTTCTACTGCTGTCGATGAAGGTGGTTCTTGAACTTTTCTCCTCCTTCATAGATGGTTAAATGTTGTGGGCTAAATAACTTAAATACATTTTCTGAATACTCTAATGACAAAATATAGTTGCTGGTCTACGAATGATCAAATACAAAGGAGCTGTGCCATAAATGTACCAGTGTACATGCTGAGATATAAGCATTATGCAAATTATACAGAATAAAATTCTTCTCTCTCTCTTGCCCTCTCTCTCTCTACACACACACACACACGTCCATTATGTTCATAATAGATACAATACATATGTCATGTCACAGTGATAGATTCTTTCTCCAGAATTTTTCCTAGGAATAGTAAAAAATTTTCTTATATAAGCAGGTGCTATTTTCAATCACTGCTTCAGTTTTTTTTTTTTAACTCATCATACCATTGTCAGAACTGTTGAATATACTTAAAATATTTCAAAATACCATGTTTTAATATACAAATGTCAATAAAGAGTGACTGTAAAGTGTCAAAATTCTCTTAAGTAAAACCTAATTATTTCAATCAACAGTTGAGAAAACTTAAGAGACTCTCACTTAGGTACTAAATAAAGTAGGAAACTACTGGGAGTTTTTGTTCGTTTAATTTTTTGTTTTCTTTTTTTTCTAATCTTAACTTGTTCTATCTTATGATTTCTATTTTTACAAGTAGCTATTAAATAAAGCTACTGCTTTTTTCATAGTTTTTATCCTCATGCTCCATTCCCTGACAAAAATAACAGAAAGCAAATAGCAATAACTAATAAAAACAAACAAAAAGAAAACAAGGATCTGTTTGCTAGGCATATTCAAATTTCACTGTACCTTAACAATTTACACTATGCCAAAATTAAAATTCATTAATAATACTGGTTACCTATCAAATGGTTTACAAATTATATACATAAACTTTCACAGTCTATGGAACTACATATATTATCAGGGTTCCTTAAATTCTTCTAGTAATAACCTAACTTATTACATGGAAGTAAAAATTATCGATATATCTGTAACATTCATGTTGTACAATCCAAATTATTCTACATTTTTTCTCAAAGTTTTCTCATATTTTTTCCATCTGTATGCCTTGCCTCATGCACATGGCACCTTTTCAATGGTATATAACAACCTGGACAAGTGAAATATTTACTTCATTCTCCCCTAGGCTGATAAAAGACATTGTATTCAACATAATTTGAGTGAGAGTTTGGAAATGACTTATGTGTGCATGTTGGAAGGAGTGTTGGGGGTTTATATTACACTGAATACAAAAATTGATACAACTACACACATGGTTTAAACACAACTCAGCAATACAATCATTTAGAAAGTTTTCTCATCTTTTTTCCTCACATCTCAGGGTTTTAGTTCATGAAGTTTTTCTCCACCACTTGCAATTTGGTCACCTTTACCTTTTCTGTTTTCTGATTGCTATCCTTGGAGACAGAAAATATTAATTTTTGCTTCTTCTATAATACCTTGAGTAACTCAATTAAGGAAGTGATCAATCTCTACAATGAAAAACTAGTGAAAGAAATTTAAAAGGATGTGAATAAATGGAAAGATATCCTTTGCTTGTGGATTGCAAAAAATAATGTTGTTAAAGCATCCATATTACTCAAAGTGAACTACATATCAAGTTGCCAATGGCATTCTTATAGAAATATAAAAAAATTATAATTAATGTAGGAAGGCAAAAGATAAAAAATAACAAGGCCATCTTGAGCCAAAATAACAAAGCTGAAGGCGTCATATTATCTGATCTGAAATAATGCTCCAAAACTATAGTAACCCAAACTGCATGGTACTGGCATAAAAACAGACACAAACACCAATGAATAAAATCAGAGAAACCAGCAATAAAGCAATGCATTCACAGCCAACTAATTTTTGATAAAGCAGCTAAGAACAAATATTGAAGGAAAAATTGTCCTCAATAAAAATGATGCTGAGGCTACATGTGGTAGTTCACACCTGTAATCCTAGGACTCTGGGAGTCCCAGGCCGAAGGATCTCTTATGCTTGGAGTTCAAGAGTAGCCTGAACAAGAATGAGACCCCTATTTTCTAAATATAGAAAAGAATTAGCCAGCATTCTGACTGTTTCCTATAGTCACAGCCACTTGGTAGGTTGAGGCTAGAAAATCACTTGAACCTGGGAGTTTGATGTTGCTATGAGTTAGGCTGACACTTCAGCACAATAGCCTAGGCAACAGAGTGAAACTCTGTCTAAAAGAAAAAAAAATAATAATGCTGAGAAAACTGGATATCTAAATGGAGAAAAATAAAACTAGATCCCCATCTCTCACCATATACAGAAAATCAATGATAAGTAGAATAAAGGATTGAATGTAAGACCAAATCTATGAAACTACTAGAAGAAAACATAACATTCTGTTAATTGGAACTGGACAAGGATTTTCTGAATAAGACCACCAAACCATAGACCATAAAGTAATAAATGGACAAATGGAATTACATCAAACTAAAAAGTCCCTGCACCGTGAAGGAAACAATTAATAAAGTGAGACGATCACTTAGAGAATGGAGAAAGTATTTGCAAACTACTGATCTGATAAAGGGTTGATATTCAGATTATCCAGAATATATGAAAAACTCAATTAAGTACCAAAGCAACAACAACAAAATGGGCAAAAAGCTGAATAAGCATTTCTGAAGACATACACATGCCAAAAAGATACCCGAAGAATCGGTCAGCATCACTAATGATCAGGGAAATGCATATTAAAATCACAAGGCAATATTCCCTCACCCCATTTAAAATGGCTATTAGACATTTTTGGTGGGAATGGAAATTGGTATAGCCATTATAAGGAACATTATGGAGATTACTCCAAAATTAAAAATAGAAATACCGTGTGATGGAGCAATCCTGTTACTGGGTATATGTCAAGGAAAATGAAATCATATGTGAAAAGGACATCTGCTCAGCTATGCTTGCTAGCACTACTCGCCATGACCAAGGTAGGGAATCCATCTGCAAGCTTATCTGCATAGAGGAAATGTGTGAGATAGCCCTTTCATGTCCTTTTTTCCAAGATGACAAAGAAAAGAAGGAACAATGGTTGTTCCAAAAATGTGTATAACCATGTGCAGCCTATTCACTATACAGACTGTGCATAATGTGCATCTAAAGACACCTATGAAGAAGTTGGTCATTCAGAACATAGTGGGGTGGCAGCTCTCAGGGAACTATGAAGCAAGTGTGCCTTTGATGCTTTTTGTTTCCCAAGCTCTATGAGAAGCTGCATTACTGGGTGAGTTGTGGCCTTCACAGCAAGGCAGGCAGGAACCATGCTCGGGAAGACCCCCAAGGACCAAAGCCCCTACCCCGATTTAGACCAGTTGGTGCTGCCCTACGACCTCCACCAAAACCCTTGTAAGAAGCTGAGTCCTTGAAGACTAAAGAAAAACTATCATTTGGGAAAAAATGGATATTAAATTTTTAAAAAGAAAGAAAACATATAGCATATATATACAAAATAGAGTACTATTCAGTCTCAAAACAGAATAAAATCCTGTCATTTGCAGCAACGTGAAAGCACCTGGGGGACATTATGTTAAATGAAGTAAGCCAGGCACAGAAAGCAAAACACCACATGATCTCACTTCATGCAGAATCTGAGGAGTGGATCTCACAAAAGAAAGAGTAGAATCCTGGTTGGGGAGGGTAGGAAGAAGAAGGGGGGTGGGAGAGGTTGACGAATGGGATAGATTTACCATTAGGAAGGATTAGGTTTGGCCTTGTTTGGCCTGGCTATAGCAAATAACAATGCAGTAGATATTTCAAGACAGCTAGACAAGTTTAATGTCACCATAAAGAAATGATAAATACTTAAGTCATGGATACGGTAATTACCCCAATTTGGTCCTTATGCTTTGTATACACGCATTGAAACATTACCCTGTACTTCACAAATATGTGCAATTAATGTGTGCCGATTATAAATTATTTTTAAAGAAGTTTATTTTTGAGAATGAGAAAGTTTTTTAAGTTAATTATCTGAATGTTCATGAATTTACTTTGCAATCATGCTTCCAGTAAATGTTTTTAGAAAAGAGACATTTGAGGAATTACTGCTCACGCATTTTATGCATAAATATATGTAGACTATGACTCAAGATGCCTGGCTTTTCCTATCTGAATTTTTTGATGAAAAAAAAAACTGATTACACATTCTTAAGATTTTGAGTCTTGATAATCAAGTTAGAGAAAAAGAATTTTAATTATTACGAGACCAATACACTGATATAAAGTATTTTATGCTACATAGACTCCAAGTAGTTGTCCTGTCTTATTGGTGCCTTTTATCAACTAGGGTAGGCTAAGAAAGTTAATTTTTTATAAAACTGCCAATCTATATCATTTAAAATACTAACGAATGTAATTAAGAATGGGATTTTGTATGTGTGTTTTATTATTACAATATATTTATCCTATTAATTCATATATTGATATGGAATGTTTACTATTACAGAAATTCTTCCTTCAACATACTAGCATGTATTTCCTGTGTGTGTGTTTGTATATGCCTCAGGGAAAATTCAAACTTTAAGACTCAGTAAAAGACACTGAAGGACCAAGTATCATTTAACATAAGTAGATGAAGAAATATAATGTCTCTAAAAAAAAGAAATGAATCACCAAGCCAGCGTCTCTCACTACTTTTATTAGATTTGAGTCAGTTCTTCGATGTAAGATCCTAAAATGAACAGCAGTTTAATTAGTTTAAGAAGGAACTTTTAGTTTACTAATATGAATTGCAAATGTTTATCATAACTTGTCTACTATTTTCTTTTGATGTGATCGGAGGATATTGAAAGAGATATATTTTTTGAAAGAGATATTTTGAACAGAGGCAAAATAAAGTCCAAATTTAAAGGATTTATACTGATTTTTTAGAAGTTTGGATACAGCTCTGAGCTAACTCTAATTCCTAAGGATGCCAGACGCTGTTGGGCTTTACCAGTTAGGGACATGATAAATGGACTTTGACCACAGAATATTTCATCCTCATCTCAGTGGAATTTTGAAACTATCAAATCTTCATTGTTTTAATTCCTGTTTTTGTAGTTGGAATAGATAACTTTAGCACATAAAGAATCCTGATTTTATGGGTTGGCTCCTGTGGCTCATCGAGTAGGGGGCCGGTCCCATATACTGAAGGTGGCAGGTTCAAACCCAGCCTCAGGTGAAATGCCCTGCGTTGTGGTGGGCGCCTGTAGTCCCAGCTACTCCGGAGGCAAGGCAAGAGAATCAATCGCCTATGCGCAGGAGTTGGAGGTTGCTGTGAGCTGTGTGACGCCACGGCACTCTACCTAGGATGACAAAGTGAGACTCTGTCTCTACAAAAAAATCAGAATCCTGATTTTAAATATAGGCCAAAGAAAGAGCTCATCACAGAACCCAGGTTATCTTACATGAAGCTCTGCAGTGCAGTTCCCACTGATTCACGAGATCCAATAGGGCATACATTTTTATGACAAATCACAGTAGGAAAATATTTTATAGCAGACAACACTGGCAGAAATCACCATTCTCTGAATAACAGGGACAAGATTCTGGTTGAAAATGAATGCTTGTTTTTACTCTGTCCAATATGAAATATGTTGTCTGATTAACACCTATACAATGTTTGATGTGCCCAACAAAATTCTATTAGTTAGTGAACATGGTATATCCAGGGAAAGTTACCTTAAGTACAAATATTATAAAAGAATCTTATCTTGGTAAGTATATCAGAATTTAACTTATCACTGCTTATTAATAACTACATTTGGGACTGTGCCTGTGGCTCAGTGAGTAGAGCGCTGGCCCCATACACTGAGGGTGGCAGGTTCGAACCTGGCCCTGGACAAACTGCAACAACAACAACAACAAAAATCCAGGCATTGTAGAGGGTGCCTGTAGTCTCAGCTACTCAGGAGGCTGAGACAAGAGAATTGCCTTAGCCCAAAAGCTGGAGGTTGCTATGAGCTGTGATGCTACAGCACTCTACTGAAGGCAACAAAGTGAGACTCTGTCTCTAAAATATATAT
Organism: Arctocebus calabarensis; assembly: GCA_963573935.1. Taxonomy (NCBI): domain Eukaryota; kingdom Metazoa; phylum Chordata; class Mammalia; order Primates; family Lorisidae; genus Arctocebus; species Arctocebus calabarensis. Next base: position 44,731 of record CAUYON010095359.1, read on the forward strand.
ATATATATATATAGCTACATTCAGAAGGCTTCAAAAGAAAAGCAAACATGGGACATTCTCTGAAGAGATATAATTTCAAAATAAAACTCTTTACCAACTATCTAGAAAAGGAGATATGCATAGGAAAATGTTAAGTGGGGATGCTATGATATTTTTGGAGCAATATGTTGTATTAAATTAACCAGTACATTTAGACACGCTCTTTTCCATTATGAGCTAAGAGTGACCCTTATATTTTGACAATGCATGGATCAAAAATGCTAATAAATACTTCTCTGCAATCTCTTCCTCTTGATTATTTTTCTTCTTTTAGCAGGCTATTATTTTCTCAAGAGGATTTACAAGGAGAATTCACTGGTCATGACAAACCTTCAATTAACTAGCTTTCATGGAGTGTGTATTATTATCTCATTATCAAGTTGTCTTGTTATTCTTTTTTTATTCACTTGTTCAAGTTATTTATTTATTGCAATTGGCCCGTACAAAATTTTCTTAATTATTTTAAATGACATTTTTGTTAGCACTGACACACTTTTTTCACAAATTTATTCTAGAAGAAAATTAAGAATCCAATTTCAATTTTCTCTATAAAAGCATAGATTCAAAGGAGCAGGTACTTGATGTAAGAAACTGGCAAAAGGTGTTCCAGCTTTCCGTTCCTCAAACATCCTTCTCAGGGTCTTGGTTTCCTTATCTGTAATATCTAAGCTTTACCAAGTTAAGTTTATAATGTCTATTATTGTGTATTTCTCTTTGGCCAGGGTATTGTAGTTGAAAACAATAAAGGTCTTAAAAACTGAAATTTTACTCAATAATTGGTGTTATATATATCTCTGAATTTCTGCAGAAAACTTACCCCTCTAGAAATCAGTTTCTTCATCTAAAATATAGAGTCAATGATTATAAACATTTTCTATTTCAGGAGTTTATGGGATAGTTTTGGCTACAATTTAAATAGGTATAACTTTTTGTATCTCCAGATATCACGATTGATTTCCTAACTGATTTGTGTAACCTCATTTCACGTTCTAAAGTTCTCAACACAACCTGCAGTAATTTGAAATGTGTATGGATTAGTGAGTGCTAGTTGTACATTGAAGAAGCACCAATGTCCCCTGGGAAAGCCACACACAGAGAGAGCCTATGTGTACCAATATAAGCTGGAAAATATTTTAGAAATATGCTTTTCAAGGGATGAGTATTTCCAATATAATGAGAAATTGAGGGATCAAAATTATGAATAGAAGGAAGGTCAGATGTGAGCCAAAATTTGGAGGTAATTTTTGCCTATGGCCTTCAAAATAAGCTGACCTCAGAAAAGCCGTATGGAAAGTGGCAGCTGCAGTGAGGAGAAGAACTTAAGATATTGGGTTATTAAGTTTAAAAGGTCTGAGTTTATAGGTTTGGCAGCTGATATTTCTGACATTTCACTTTAAGACTTTTTTTTAAATGTGAGGGTACATCTTCGTTCTTTCAAACACACATTTTGACTTGTGATAATCATTCAAACTTTTTTATTATAGCAATTTTGTGAAACTATGGATAATTCAAAAAATTATGTTATTTTTGAATATGAATTCCACCATGGAACTAATGAAGTACAGGCAACTTGTAATATTAACAAAGTGTTTGGGAAGGATGTGGCTAATGAATACATAATATGTTGATGGTTTGAGAAGTTCCTTTCTGGTGACTTTAACTTTGAAAATGGGCCTTGTGGGCAACCTGAGACCAACGGGGATAATAATGACTTAAAAGCTGTAGTGGAAGTGAATCCACCTCAAGCTACCCAGGAATTAGCAGCAAGAGTGGGGGTTACTATTCCAGTAATATTAGACCATTTAAAACAAATTGATAGAGAAACTGGATAGATGGGTTCCCCATGAACTAAAGGTGAGTCAGAAGAGAACTCATGTTGAAGATTGCCTTCCTTTGCTGTCGCATCATAAAGGCAAACCATTTCTTCATAATTGTTATATGCAATGAAAATGGATTATTTTGACAATTGCCAGCATTCAGCACAGCGGTTGTATAAAGACAAAGTGCTAAAACACAGTCCAATCCTGAATTTTGATAGAAAAAAGCTGATGGAGTCCAGCCGGTTGTCTAGCACTGGTATCATACACTATGACTTCATGAAACCTGGTCAATTACAACAAATGTTTACTGCAGCCAGTTAGACAACATGATGAGGAATTCTGTGATTAAGCAGGAAAGATTAATCAATAGAGACAGGCCAATCCTCTTGCAAGATAATACTGTCCACATAAACAACATTGCTCAAATTACGGAAGCAGGACTTGGAAACCAACTCTCTGTCATCCATCAGACTTTGCACCAGCTGACTACGACTTCTCCCAGGCTTTGGACCATTTATTGCAAGGAAAAAATATTCAATTCTCAGCAAGCTATGGATAATGCCATTTACAACTTAATCACCACTTGCTCTCTACGGCTCTTCACTGCTCACATACACAAACCACCATTACGATGGCCAAACTGCGTTGATAGTTTAGGTGCACACTTTCATTAATTATAGTAGTTCTTGTTGGAGATATAACAAATCAAACTTTTGTTTTAAAATTAGACATTTCATATTTAATGATCTAATATATGTTTAAGCCTCTTAGGTCTTAATCAAATTCCAAAAATTCTTAAAACAGGGATAAGAACATAATTCTGTTTGGCATATGAAAATAATATTTAGATATATAGATTTGATGATGTCACATACGATATTCAAATCCTCAGTGAGAATCAGAGTATCCTCCACCTAAATGATAGTCTGTAAGGATGGTTTTGAAGCACAGACAGAATTTGGATATTTAAAAAAGAAGGTACAGTTAATATAGGCAGTTTGGTTAATGGAATTGGTAGTTAGGTGCAGTGAGTCAGATTAGACCTTTACATCTTTATTACTTGAAATTTGTCATTCTAGACTAAGACATATTGTGATTAAAATCTTTCATCCCGGTATAAATAAGGCACAACTAATAAGTTTGCTTCTATTCACCCATAATTACTCTTTTCTGTTTGTTTCTATTCATCCATAATTAAGGTAGAGAAAGAGACTGCAGGAATGGACCATATGCATTGATGTTATATGTTTGTAAATTATTATCACATGAGTGAACAAAAATGCAGGTCTGAGAATCGTGGATTCTTTGTCCATTTAACAACAGACTGATCCGGGGAGCTCCATTGCAACCTCACAAGAAAAGCCACTGTGCCTTTTGTCCCTGGAAATCAAAAGTACACACTGTGACCTCTTCTTCATGAGGCCTAGCCATGACTAGAATGAAGAAAGTCAGGGATATCACAATTTCAGTAGCCCTGGTAATCAGTGAGTTTAGAAGTCACGTCTCATTACTCCACCGAAACAGAATTAAGCTTTGTCAATTTTATCACACTGTGTTTCGATATTTATAACCTTATTGTCAATACAATTGGTACGTTAATAACTATTACTCTTTGTTATTTATATTTTGCTCATTTATTGGCCTATTGCAACTATAAAATATTTAAAAGGCTTATTAGTGCACATTTTTGGTTTTTGTATATAGCTGTCAATGACTGTATAGGTATGTATATTATTTAATTATGCACCTTAATACATTCTAAATCCCTCGTAAAGAATACATTCTAGTTTCTTGGCAATTCCCTAGAGTGACTGAAAACATTCTAACATCATTCTAACATTCTGAGTTTTCTGGAAATATTTCTAAACCCAAAATTCCAGTTGACTTTTCAGTAAACAAGAATACTCATCTTATTCATAAAGTTCTTCATCCTCACTATAGAAGTGTAATTATTCACATTATGAGGTTTAGGGTACATGAATTAAGTACCTAGGACCCAGGAGTTACTTTTATACTGCCATACAGGGGTGCAGCTGAGCTACTATCCTGGAGATAAAGTTACAAGTATCTCTGCAACTGCTCATTTCTGGTATTAACGTTTTTCAATAAAATTATTCTGCCACCCACATACTCTCCAGGTCTTTTTATTTGGGGTGGAAAGGAGGTTAATGTATGACTTATAATTATTTGATAGTTTTAAAAGAGAAAAACATAAATATGAACTCACCTGATGATTTTATTACTTATTTTTTGTTGCATTAAATAAGGGAAGTATTTTTGTTTATTTTGTTTATAATTTGTTTTGAGTGTGATATTTCTTGATGAAGTATGAGGATGAAGTCGAGACTTCCTCTTTAACATCTTACAGTAGAAAGCGATACCTTTCCTTCCACCTTTCTCATTTCTTGAAACTCAAACTGTGTAATCCTTTGTTAATTTTTTTTAATTTTTCATTATAAAATGCATCTTCCCATTTAGCCTTTCCTCCGTGGCAATAGATGACGGTCTTTCTCTCTTTCCTGAATTTCTGTTCCTCACATTGCTCACAACTGAGTGATGAGATTTCTTTTGTAAGAAGGGTGTTTCTGCACGTTTTCTCCATCCTCCTTCTGATCAATGCGTAAAGGATGTAGCTGTTCACAAGTGCAACTTCCGTCAGCCTGAAGAATACTTTTTTCCATCATTTGGAGGATCTTTTTGTAAATCCATGACATCCACAGTACTGATCAACTCTGTCCACTTTTCCTATAAACTTGGTGTATTCTAACAGTCAACTTTTCAAATTAAACAGGCTATTTCTTCCTATAACCAGTGATCAACTTGAGGGCCAAAGAATGCACTCAGCATTGTCACTAACCACTTGTCATAGAATGAGAGACACATCATTTTCACATCAGATTGATAGGCACATAATTCATATTCATGAAGTTTCTTTTTCAGATCACTTCGAAAATCCTTCCTAGAAGCCATAACTAACATGTTGTATGTATTTTCACTTTATGCAATTCCCAAGCACGTTGAGAACTTACATAGAACCTGTCAGTGTAGATGAGATAGCCTCTTGTATGTGTTTCGAAAACTTGTGTCAAATATACCACAATTTGAGACCTAAATGTCAAATTAGGACAAATAAAACTTTCTGTTGCTATCTTGCCATAATAGTTGATGTAAGAACACGTATAATGACTTTCTCAATCATACAGCCAAAATTTGCAGGCCCCACTTTATGGAGTTTTTCAGATTTGCAGCACTTTAATTTAATCCTTCCTTTGAAACCTACTATGCTCTCATTAATAGCCACATTTCTTTCTGGCACATAAAGATCTTTGCATTTCTTATCAATATACTCCCTAACATTCTCCATCTTTCTTCCTTGGGTATGCACACTGCCTTGAGCTACAACAGGAGGAACGAAATGCAGCAACCAAATCATTGGGAAAAAAACAAGCAAGAGAAAACATCTTTGAACAATGGATTTGGTCTGGCCCATCTTCAGTAAAATAGCCAAATAATTAACCCTTCAAATTCAGAGCCATTCAGTATTATACCAAGAATGCCTTAATTTCTTCGGATAAAACATGCTTCCATGAATGCCACTTTGAGTATTCTGTTATCGCTTTCTACTGTAAGATGTTAAAGAGGAAGTCTTGACTTCATCCTCATACTTCATCAAGAAATATCACACTCAAAAGTTTTGGGCTTTTTCTTGTACACAGATATTTATCACAATCACCATTTTACCATTGAGAACATTTGAGAAAAAGAGATAGAAATGTTCAAGTTCAGTTTTGGCAGAGCACTTTGAGGAAGTGTGAATCCCAGTTGTGTGACAGAATACAGGAACTTTATAAGATAGATCACCATGGACATAATGATAAAGTTTCCAGCTATTTGTTCAGGTTGTGTATTATTGTCACTTTCTTCTTCGTCAGTAGCTTCAGATTCACTGGAATTAATACGATTACATATAAGAATAATTTCTTCATGCTCAATTTCATCATTAAATTCTTCACCTCACTATCCCTCCAAATCCATGTTGCAATATCATCACTCACATGCCTTTTCCCTGCCATTTTCCTACAAGCACAACCACAACTGGCACCATCTGTTGGCTGAGGAAATGCATCAGACAGGTTCTACCAGTAGAGCAGGTGAAGAGATCCAACAAAAAAAGCCCTGTTGGTCATCTTCTGAGCCCAGGGAAGAATAGTAAAATCATTCTGTCAGATGAAGTACAATGTAAGATCAGGAAAGAATAGACTATTTACAGAGCTGTGGATGCATAACTACTGTGTAGTAAATAAAGGCTTAATGAAAACATATAGAATGAATCTGAAAGCCATAGAAATCAGGTTTTTTTCTTCTAATAATGCACCTGTAAAATTGGAAGTATGTCTATGATTTGGGAATATAGATAACTGCACTTTAGATAACTGCTCTAAAAATGTTTGATTTTCTATGAAAAGAATCTTAGTGGGCATGATGAACTTATAATTCATTGAAACTCTTACTAGGGATGATGAACTTATAATTTATTGAAACTTCCCCAAACACATGGATACTGCCAAGGTAAGCAAACATTGCTCCTGTCTTTCCTAACTCTTGTCAGCTCCAATTGTTTGACCACGACCAAACAAAAGCAACTTTCTCATGTTTTGTTCTGCTCTGTCTGTAGTGACAAGTTATTCTTTTTTTTGTCTCCCTTTCATATTAAAAGTGAACTAAATGGGATTATTGCTCATTCATGTAATAGTATCTAAATACACTGAAGATGATATGAGCAAATATACAAGAAACTACCACTGCTAAGAGACTATTAAGTAGTGAAAAATAATCATCCTTAGAAGTAAATATATAATTGTAAAGATTGTGACTGTATTTTTAATTTTTTCTCATTTTTAAAAACTATATATCATAATAATTATACATATTCATGGACTTTAGGTGATATTTTGATACTAATATACAATGTGTAATAATCAACATGGTTAATTGGGGTATCGCTCACTTACAGCATTTATTATTGCTTTGTGTCAGAAGCATTTCATTACTTTCTTTGGTTCTTATAAAATATGCACTACATTATTGTTAACAATAGTCACCATATTGTGCTTACCAAACTCTAAGTATTATTTCTCCCATCAAACTGCTTTTTTGTACTCATTTACTACCCCATCTTTATCTGCTCCTCCCCACTATCTTTCCCAGACTCTGGAAACTACCATTCTTTCTCTGTTTCCATGAGCTCATATTATTTTTAGTACCACATATTAGTGAGAACATGTGATATTTGTCTTTCCATGCCTGGCTTATTTCACTTAACATAATGGTCTCCAATTTCATCCCAGTTATTGCAAATGACAAGACATTGTCCCAATTGTTTCAAATGACCTTCTTTTTTATGACAAAATAAGTGCCACATTTTCTTTATTTATTCATCTGTTGGAGGACACTTAGGTTTACTCCATAGCTTGGCTATTGTGAATAGTGCTGGAATAAATGTGTGACTGTAGGTATCTGATACGATACTGGTATCTGATATCTTCAGGATATATGTAACTAGAATTGGGACTGCTGGGTCATATGGTATTCTATTTTTAGAATTTTTAGTGAAGTCTATACTGTTCTCCACAGTGTCTGTACTAATTTACACTCTCGTCAAAAGTGTTTAAATCTTCCCCTGTCGCCATACCGTCATCAGTATTTCTTATTGCCTATTTTTGAATAAAAGTCGTATCAGATGGGGTAAGAGGATATCTCATTGTAGTTTTAATTTGCATTCCTCTAATAAGTAGTGAGGTTGAGCATTTTTTGATATACCTGTTGGCCATTGGTATGTCTTCTTTAAAGAGTTGTCTATTCAGATCTTTTGCCCATTTTTCAAAAAATTGGATTATTTGTTTTGTCTTTCTGAGTTGTTTCAGCTTCTTACATAGACTGGCTATTAATTCCTTACCCTATGGGGAGTTTGCAAATATAAAGTGTGCCAAAAATATGTATACAGATTTTAGAAAAGGAAAAACTATACTAAAATTGTAATATTCAACATATACTGATAACATTTGTTGTCTTGTATCTTGTTTCTCTTATAATAGCAGAAGCCAAATGTGACATGAATGTTGTAATTTTAGTACAAATTTATTCCTTCTTAAAAATGTGAATAATTTTTTTGGCACCATCTGTATTTCACCCATTCTGTGGGTTTCAAGTTGTTGATATTTTCCTTTGCTGTACAGAGCACTGTACAGAAGCTTTCTAGCTTGATGTGATCCCAGGTTCCCATTTTTATTTTACTTCTGTGTCTTTTTGAGTTCTTACACATACACATGAAATCTTCACCCACACAAATGTCCCAAACATGTTATGCTTCATGTTAGTTTAAACAGAAGTTTTGAAAAGTTACCACTCATTAATTTAAAAGTTAAAAATGAAAGAAAACAGAGAAATATATTTTAGCATTTATGGTTCCTTGATGAACTTAATGGTAGCCCACTAGTAAGTTTATTATTTTAAGCCAGAATGAATATATATCAGCTGATTATAAAAACATTCAGAGCAGCACCTGTGCTCAAAGGAGTAGGGCACTGGCCCCATATCCCAGAGGAGGTGGGTTCAAACCCAGCCCCCACCAAAAAACAGCAAAAAAAAAAAAAGAGGGTTGGGCGGCACCTGTGGTTCAGCAAGTAGGGCACTGGCCCCATATTCCGAGGGTGGTGGGTTCAAACCTGGCCCCAGCCAAATTGCATCAAAAAATAGCTGGGCCTTGTGGGGGGTGCTTATAGTCACAGCTACTTAGGAGGCTGAGGCAAAAGAATCGCCTAAGCCCAGGAGCTGGAGGTTGCTTTGAGCTGTGACTCCACAGCACTCTACCAAGGGTGACAAAGCGAGACTTTGTCTCTACAAAAATAAAGAAAGAAAGAAAGAAAAATAAATAAGAAAAACAACATTCAGAATGTAGACAAAAGTACTTAGTTCTTTCTTTGAATTCATCAATAAGTTAATGAAAATAAGTTTATTTTTGTGAAATAAATAATATTCCTTTATTAAAAGTTGAACTGAGCCTGCCTGAATATATTCAGTTCATCTCATAGCATGGTAAAATTAGTTATTAACAAATAAAGTCTACCTGTATGTGAAACTGAAAAAAAATTCTCATTCATAAATTCAAAATTACAGCAAGTGAGATATCATTAATCCTTTTCTTCCCCTCCTGGATAAATATTCAAATGGTAACTAATATTCATAATAAGTTATATTAAGATATTATGGCTATTGTCTCTGTATATATGTTTATTAGCAGAATAAGTAGGTTAAATATATGTACGTAAACTTACTTACTATGAGATGAGAAGCTCTGTACTGACCTTCCTCTTAGCCTTTTATATTCCTAATCCAGGCTAAACACATGATTTCCTTCAGAGGAGAAAAATATGTAGTTAACACTAGTGAACTTCCCATAATTTTAAATATATCCTACGTGAATGGCAGCAGTTCTTCTCTTTCTTACTCTATTTATTACCTCCCCTTGCAATCTTTATCTAATATACTCTTTTTTCCTTGGTGTCACCATTTCACTTTTTCATATTTCTAACCTTTCCCTTCTTATAACATATTTGTGAATACACACAAAAACAAACTTCCATGCTGTGCCTTTCTCCAGTCTCCTTTTCTTCCTTTTACATCCAAGTTCTTTCACACAAAAAAGACTCCAGTCATTGCTCATTCTGTTTTATACATTCTCAGACACACAACAAGCTGCTTTCCATTCAAAGCAATTCATTGGTGAGTGACACCAGTGATCCCTTAATACCTTTCACTGGATTCCCTCTTGTTAGTGCTCTTACTGCTTGGATGCTTTGCAGAGTCAGGTACTGTAAACATTTTAGATATATAAACACACACACACATATATAAGTATATATATATATATATATATACACATACACACACACACACACACACACTTTTTAATGGAATAGTCGCCTCCTTACTTACTTGTTTCTTAATTTATTACTAACTCATTTTTTATTCTTTTAAGTTTATTTTCATAGGTTCTTTTTTTGCACAGATCTAATTTTCCAAGAGTCTAGATCCATATTCTCCCTGATTCATCCCATTTACTCTCCTGACTCAAACAATAATGATATGATGGTAATTCACAGATCAATAGCCAACTGTGATCTAAATCTCTGATCTAGAAGTTTAGAAATGAGTTAAATACACTCCAAATTCATTTTCTCATTTAAATTGAAATAAGAAACATATACCAACATATCCTGTTAACATTTGTTGTCTTGTATCTTGTTCATCCTATAATAGTAGAAGTCAAATGTGACTTGAATATTATAATTTTAGTGCAATTGCCTCTAAAATCAGACTCTACTGTTTTTTTCTTTAGAGAAGAAAATATTGATTCTCAAAGAATTTAAGTAATTGCCTCATATCAATAGCTATATATTTTTAGGGTGGAGCAAGATGGTGGCTGGGCAAAGTGAGACTGGGGAGAGAGGACTTCAGGCAACTCTGGCAGGTGGGATCTGCCCAGAAACTTCCCTTTGGGGACACAGGGAGACAGCATGAGGCTTCTGGACACTCTGAAGAAGGCAAAAGCAGTGGAGATTGGGCAAGTGGTTGCCTCTGTTTGTTCGGTCTGATCCTGTCAGCAGCTGTGAGAGGGGCAACAGTGGGACTGCAGGCAGGAAAGGCCTTGCCTGTGAGCTGTTTGGGTTTCTTTTGGACTTGGCACTCAGTTGAACTGCCTTGGGAGAACTTGGGCAGAAGTGTGGGAGGTTTTGAGTGTTGTGTGGGGCCCCAGACTGGGCCACTGAGCCAGATAGAG
>CAUYON010095360.1:0-28904 GCA_963573935.1 Arctocebus calabarensis
GCGCCTGTAGTCCCAGCTAGTTGGGAGGCAGAGGCAAGAGACTCTCTTGAGCCCAGGAATTGGAGGTTGCTATGAGCTGTGATGCCATGGCACTCTATCCAGGGTGACAGCTTGAGGCTCTGTCTCAAAAAAAAAAAAAAAATTGTAGAACTTAAAGCTACAATATCTAAAATGAAAAAAAAAATGCTGTTTAGAGTCCTCAGAAAATACAGAAGAGCCAGTGTGCAAAAGAAATAACAGAACTTGACTTATAGAAAAGAAAAAAGGACTGTAAAATACTATTAGCGTCTTTGTGACATGTCAAACAATATGAAATAGTCTGATATATGTGCAGCTAGTATCTCATGAGAAGAAAGAATGAAGCAGGAAAAAATGCTTGGAAAAACAATGGCCACAATTTTTCTAAATTCTATAAAAGAAAAAAAAAATCGGCTGAACAAATCAAAGAGCTCAGAGAACCCTAAACATAATGAATTCAAAGAAAACCACACCTTGGCACATCAGAAAGGAATAAGAAACAGCCAAGACACAGTTCACATTATAGAACAAAATGAATGACATGTGATATCTTTTCAGAAACAATGGAGGTTAGTTGACAATTAAACATCTTAAAAGCAGTAAAAGAAAAAATATTTTCAATCAAGAATTATTGATCAGGCAGTGCCTGTGGCTCAGAGGAGTAGGGCGCCAGCCCCATATGCCAGAGGTGGTGGGTTCAAACCCAGCCCCGGCCAAAAACTGCAAAAAAAAAAAAAAAAAAGAATTATCGATCTATTTAAAAATTCTTTAAGGTAGGTGTCATATCTCAGTGGTTAGAGCTACAGTGTGCAGGGCTGGCAGGTTTGAAGCTTGCCTGGGACTGATTAAGAAAAAAATAAAATAAAAATTCTTTAAAAATCAGAGTAAAATAAAGATATTTGAGTAAACTTTTGGTCAGCAGATTGCTACAAAAAGAAATGCTAAAAAAAAAAACCCTTCAAGTTCAAAAGAAATGTTATCACATAGAAATTTATGAAAGATTACTAGAACTAGAGAGAAATGTGTTCACCAACCACTACACACACACACACACACATATATATTTATTTATTTGTAGAGACAGAGTCTCACTTTATCACCCTTGGTAGAGTGCCGTGGCGTCACACAGCTCACAGCAACCTCCAACTCCTGGGCTTCAGTGATTCTCTTGCCTCAGCCTCCCGAGTAGCTGGGACTACAGGCGCCCGCCACAATGCCCGGCTATTTTTTTGTTGCAGTTTGGATGGGGCTGGGTTTGAACCCTCCACCCTTGGTATATAGGGCCAGTGCCCTACTCACTGAGCCACAGGCGCCGCCCCTACTACATATAGATTTTAAGCAAAAAGAGTAACAATGAAGCGTGGGAGTACAAGTCATACAGAGATAAAATCTATGACATACTAGCACAGAGAATGACGTGGGGGATATTAATTATATTTTTCTAAGATATTTTTTTTTTTTTGAGACAGAGCCTCAAGCTATCACCCTGGGTAGAGTGCCGTGGCATCACAGCTCATAGCAAACTCCAACTCTTGGGCTCAAGCGATTCTCTTGCCTCAAGCCTCCCAAGTAGCTGGGACTACATGAGCCTGCCACAATGCCTCGCTTTTTTTGGTTGTAGTTGTCATCATCGTTGTTTGGCGGGCCCGGGCTGGATTTGAACCTGCCAGCTCCTGTGTATGTGGCTGGCGCTCTAGCCACTTGAGCTACAAGCGCTGAGCCTCTAAGATTTTTTTTTTTACATTTTATATCATACAGAATGTTAAACCAAAAGGCAGAAAAATACAAAAAAAAAAATGATAAAAAGAGATTTAAAAAACAGCAAAATGGCAGATTTGCACCCACCCACATCAATAATTACATTAAGGCCAAGCATAGTAGCTCACACCTATCATTCCAGCACTTGAGAAAGCTGAGACTTAAGGTCAAGAGTGCAAGACCTGCCTGGGCAATACAGTAAGACTCTGTCTCTATAACAAAAATTCAAAAATTAGCTGAGTGTGGTGGCTAGTGTTGGTAGTCCAAGCTACTTGAAAGAGTGAGCTAGCAAGATTGTTTGAGCCCAAGAGTTTGAGGTTGCAGTGAGTAATGATTGGATTGTGCCACTGCACTCCAGTGTGAGTGACAGAGTAAGACCCCAACTCTTCCAAAACAAGCAAATAAAAAAATAATAATTATAGGCCAGGTACAGTGGCTCATGCCTGTAATCCTAGCACTCTGAGAGGCTGAGGTGGGTGGATTGTTTAAGCTTAGGAGTTCAAGTCCAGCTTGAGCAAGCATGAGGCACTAGCTCTAAAAAATAGCTGGGCCTTATGGTGGGTACCTGTAGCCCCAGGTACTCAGAAGGCTGAGGCAGGAGGATCATTTGAGCCCAAGAGTCTGAGGTTGCTGTGAGCTATGACACCATGATACTCTACCAAGGGTAACAAAGTGAGACACTGTCTAATAAATAAATAAATATTAATTAATTACATTAAGCACAAAGGTCTCAATATTACAACTAAAAGGCAGAGATTATCAGGTTTGCTTTTTTAAAAAAAGCACCTAATTATATCCTAACTATAGTAGACATAACTTACAGACTACAGTTACAGATTTTTTTTTTTTTTTGAGACAGAGCCTCAGGCTGTTACACTGGGTAGAATGCTGTGGCATCACAGCTCACAGCAACCTCCAGCTCCTGGGTTTAAGTGGTTCTCCTGCCTTAGACTCCCAAGTAGCTGGGACCACAGGCACCTGCCACAATGCCCGGCTATTTTTTGGTTGTAGTTGTCATTGTTGTTTGGCAGGCCTGGGCTGGATTTGAACCCGCCACCTCTGGTGTATGTGGCTGGCGCCTTAGCTGCTTGAGCTACAGGCGCTGAGTCAGTCACAGATATGTTGAAATTAAGAGAAAACAAAAAGGTACGTCATGCAGATAACAATCACAAAAAAGTGTGTGTGGCTATCCTGGTATCAAAGAATACTTCAAACAGTATCTATTACAAGAGAAGTGAGACATCTCATAAAAATGAAAGGTCAATTCACCATTAAGACACAATATTCCCAAATATAAATGTAACTGATCTAATGTAATGGGGTTCCAAAACACATGAAGCAAATATAATGTCAGAATTCAATAAAGAAATAGAAAAATCCATAATCAGAGTTAGAATTCAAAATCCTTTGCAGCAACAAAATAAGTAGACACATGCACATTCACACACAAAGTAAAGATATACCTTTGAGCTACAGTATGAACCACTATTATCTAAAGAATATTTTAGAATAATGCATTCAGTATTTGTTGAACATGCATTCTTTTCAAGTGTACAGGAAACACTGTCCAGGATAGAACATACACAAATCTTGGGTCAAAAAATAAACTTCAATAAATTTCACACAAAGTGGAAATATCATAGAATATGTTTTCTAGTGACAAAAGAATTAAGTTAGAAATAAGTTAGTATACAAGAATTTCAAATAATTGTAGAAACCATACAATAATACACTTTTAACACTCAGATCAAAAAAGAAATCACAAGGCAAATAAAATGCGTTGAAATTTGTGGGATGCAACTTAGCATTGCTTAGTGAAAAATTTAAAAGCTTTCCCTGTTCATCTTAGAAAAGGAAAAAGATTTAAAATTCAGTGGTCTAAATTTCTATCTAAAGAAGCTAGCAAAAGATAAATACAAACCAAAAATAAGTAAAATGAATAATTAAGAGCAGATACCAATGACATTGAAAATGAAGAAAATAAACAAAGCTAAAAATTAGCTTGAAAAGATTTTAATTAACTCCTAGTAAGAATAATCAAGAAATAAGAAATCAATTACCACTATCAGAAATGAAGAGGAAATACTGCTACGTATCTTACAAAGAATATTATGAACAATTTTTTGCCAGAAACATTCTATGACTTAAACAAGTACCTCATACCTTCAAAAAAACACAATGTAAGGAAACTGACATAATAAAGAGAAAGTCTAAATTGCCTTCTGTGATAGTTAATTTTATGTGTCAACTTGGCTAGACCACAGTAATCAATTTTTGGCTCTTGTGAAGGTTATTATTAGATTTGATTAACGTTTGAATCCATAGATCTTGAGTAAAGCAGACTTCCTACATAATGTGGGTGAGTCTCTTCCAATTAGTCGAAAGCCTTAAGAGAAAAAGACTGAGTGAAGTTCCTTTAAGAAAAAGGGATTCTGTCTCTGGATAGAGTGACTGCCTTAGGCTTTGAGCTGCAATATCAACTCTTCTCTGGGTCTCCAGCCTGCAGGCCTGACTTGCAGATTTCCGACCTACCAGACCCCAGCAATTGTCCCCAGAATGACTTAAAAGGAGTGAATTTGCAATATTTTTTTTTCCCCAAGGAAAACGCTAAGCCCAGACAATTTTACTGGCGAATTCTACAAAATATTTAAATAATTATTTTTAATAATGAAATCCTACAAAACCTTTTTTAGCATGAGGAGGAACTCATTTATTAGACCCAAATAATCCTAATAATACCAAAAGAATATCAAAACCTGACAAATATACTGCAATGACCTAAAATTATATAATTCTTCATGAATACAGATAAATCATCAACAAAAACATGAGCAAAAAGAATCCAGTGATTTATAGAAAGGATTATATGTCATGACCAGACCAACTCAAGTTTATCCTAGAAATAGACAGCTGGTTAGTCATAATAAAGGTCAATTAATTCACCATATTAATACCAGAAAGGAGATTAGAAATATCCTTTTATCTCAGTACTAGAAAATGCAGAAAAAAAATTTGACAAAATCTAACATTTACTCATAATCAGAAGTTCTCAAATCAGGAATAGAGGAAAACTTCCTCACTTTGACAAAGGATTACTAAGTACTTTCATCCAAAGAATGAGAAGGCGGCAAGGATATCCATTCTCATCACTTGTAAATAACATTTTATTGAAGTAACTAGCCAAGTCAGTAAGGCAATAACCAAAAAAGGGGAAAGAAACAAAAGCCATAAAAATGGAGGATGAGAAAAATTATCTTCATTTGCAGACATTATTAATAACATATAAAATCTAAAAGAAATCCACAAAAATAAAACAGGTTACAGGTTACAAGATAGATACATAAGCAACAACTTATTTTTATATACTAGCAACACAAAACAAAACTTTAAAAGATTTACAGTAGCATTAAAATATACAAAATAATCAATAAACATAACAAAAGATATAGAAGATTTTTATACTAAGAACTGAGAACCATCATGATGAGAAATAAAAGATAATCTAAAATAGATACATATCAATGCTAATTAATCAGAAGACTCAAAAATGATATTAGGATGTCCATTCTCACCAAATTATTCCACAGATTAAATACAGTGACAATCAAATCTCCAGTTGACAAGTTCATTTTATAATTTTTATAAAAATGTGAAAAGACCTTGAATAGACAAAAGAAATTTTGAAAAAGACGTACAAGGTTAGAGGGCTCGGACCAGGCTCAGTGCCTCACGCCTGTAATCCCAGCACTCTGAGAGGCCAAGGCAGGTGGATTGCCTGAGTTTAGGTGTTCGAGACCAGTCTGAGCCAGAGTAAGACCTCGTCTCTAAAAAATAGGCAGGTGTCATGGCAGGTGCCTGTAGTTCCAGCTACTTGGGAGGCTGAACCAAGAGAACTACTTAAGCCCAAAAGTTTGAGGTTGTTGTGAGCTAAGATGCCAAAGCACTCTACCATGGGCGACCAAGTGAGATTCTGTCTCAAAAAAAAAAAGACCTAGTGAGACAGGTAACATTAATCGATCTCATAAACTCTACAGTGAGTAACACAAACTAGATAACAAACTGTATGTGTATACTGCCTGATTCATTCCACGATGTTAAATCTTCATGAAACTTCCCCATGGAGAGAAATCAGGAACAGTTGCATATAGATGGTAAAGACTGGCTGGAAAGAGGCACAGGGTCCTCACGGGATGATGAAAGTATTCTATATAGTGATTGGGGTATTTCTTATACAAAAGTATATTTTATTAAAGCCCCTCAAATTGTACATTTATGATCTGTATATTATGTGCATATTTTCTCAATTAAATATGTAAAATATCAATTAGTATGCAATTTTAAAATAACCCTTGTTATGTACATATGCTAACTTGATAAGATTTTAATTCGAATTGATTTAAAGGAGTCTCAAATCTTCTCTTACATATTTACACGTAGCAAGTACTAGTGGTCCCTGACATTGATGTGCTGTTCTCTCAACTCAAATACTAACAGTGGCCCAGCTGAAAAACAAACAATTCTAGGACAAAGGTCAGTAAAAATAAAGTATAACCTTCCTTTAACTTAGAGTGTAGTTTCATTTCTAAGAAATATGGCATATATTAGAATGGATTAAGAATTCTTTGTATTTACATGTAAAAGAGAATTAAATTTGATGCTCTGATAGTTAGAGCTAGGCTTTTCACTATACAGGGTAAACACAAAGTTTATGTGCAATTTAAAACAGCTTAACATAGTATATTACACACGAAGTTTATGGACACCATGTATATGACTGCTTGCAGAAACATGCAAAAGTAATGATGCTGATGCAACAATCTGCTGTGTGAGACTACCTCACACGTTAAAATTATCTAGCATTCCCGAATGAGAGTTCTCTTCCCCATCATCTGTTTACCAAAATCTGCCATACAAATTTACAAATACCTTCTGTGGTAAGGAACCAACCACATGGAGAACCACTGATTTAAAGAAATAATAAACGGAAAATACAATCAGAACCAAAAGGTTCTGTTATCACCAAGGAGATTTAAAAGAGCAAGCAGAACTTATAGAATATTTTCTTCTTAAATTGAAACTAAAAACTCAATGGATAACTTAAAATCAGATCAGAAATGGCTGAAGAAAAGCATCAACAACTTTTGTTTCCAACAGTATGGCCACACCTGGATGAAATACAGGGCTTGCAGAAAATTAGGAAAATGTATTCTCACAAATGGAAAAGGCAGAGCTGTCCTGAAGGCAATTGCTGATATTAATGTGGCAATGAGCCACCAGATGAAGTCAGGGGCTAGCAGCATCTGAAACTGCTACCACACCAAGCCTGGGAACCTTGAAATTAGATACAACAGTCAAGGCAATGTATTTGTCAAGGCAATTTGTATTTACATGTAAAAGAGAATTAAATTTAATGCTCTGATAGTTAGAGCTAGGCTTTTCACTATACAGGGTAAACATAAAGTCTGGACAGAAGCAATCACAACTCCGTTCTTCTGGGGTAAAAAAACACTTTACCAACTTAAGCCTGTACGATTTTCACAGATTAAATATGTATGCCTACATATTAAAAGATAATGAAACATTAAGAACTAATCTACCACCTGTGAGAGTCAGCATAAACAAAAAACTTGGATTTAAACTTCCAAGAACATGACTGGAATTGCCAAAAACAGATTATAAAATAGGTAGAGAGTTTTTTTAACTAAAATGATGAAATTACAAAAATGAATAAGTAACAGGAGACCAGCAAAAGTAATCAGGCACATTTGGAACTATAAAGCCCAACAGAAATATTACATATGAAAAAGATATTTTTGACATTCAAAACTCAGTGGGAGTGGTAAATAGCAACTGAAGACAGTGAAAGGTAGGCTTAGTAAACTAGAGAATAAATCTGAAGAAATTATGTTAAATACAGAATTACATGGAAGACTAAAAGTGGAGAAAAGACCTGAACATAGAGACAGATGAAGGGTTACATGTATCAATGGGTCCTCTCCCCTTTCAAGAGAGCAAAGCCACAAGGACTGTCTAAAGCAAGCCATCTTTAACCCTCCCGGAAGGGTGACCTAGCCAGGTAAATTTTAAACAATGCTTCAATGTAGGAGGTTTAAGCTATCTGGGGCTTGATGTGCTGTGAATTGTGCTTTTTTCCTTTGTCAAAATATTTAAAGAGAAGTGGAAAGGTCCTTGGAGGATCAGATCATGCGTGCACCATTTTTTACTTAATGCAGCTGTTAAATTGGCAAAGTTCTAAAATGCACTGCTGCCAGCCAGTGATAAATTTTTGTAAAGTACAGCAAAACCTACAGATATATGCAGTATATAAAAAAAAATTTATATTTTGGAGGGGTAGGAGAAATCCAAAATAAAGTAAATGCGAAGACGAAGAAGACGAAGACGAAGAAGAAGAAGAAAGAAAAACAATCTGCAAAAAACCAGCAATTAGACTGATGGCAGGTATTTTTACAGGAGTCAGCATGGTAGCTTTACAATGCTGAGAGCACATCTCTTAACTAAAAAGGCATACCCTGTGAAACCAGCTTTTAAGAAGAGGAATAAAATGAATACTATAAACTCAGATAAAAAAAGTAGTTTACCACAAACAGAGGTACCCATAAAAAATTCTAAAAGATGTATGTATATCAAGAAGAAGAAAAACGTTAAGAAGTGAGTATAACTGAGATGGATGTGTTTTAGTTCAATGTAAGAATTTCACATTGTACACTGAAGCAGTACCCTGAACCTCATAAGTGCATCAATGTACAAAGTTATGATTTAATAAAAAGTAAAAATATAAAAATAAGAAGAAGGAAAAAGATCCCAAAGGGAAGGTTGGAAATGGGAGAAGAGTGGGTATAAGTTTTGTCAGGCACAGGCATGTAGGGTAACAATGACTGACAAGAATGATAACCTGGTAAGGGTATAAACAGAATCCAAAACAAGCTGGGAGGAGGTCCCTAGGATTTAAAGCACCCTAAGTATTATTGTTTGACAGGGGAGAAATCAAGAACAAAAATAATAATAAAAACATTTAACAAGTACCAACCAACCACAATGATCAGTATAATGAACATTGTTATTACTGAATAGTACCCTTAATGGGAGAATTTCAAGGGAACAGCTAAAATAATAGAAACTTTATATAAGCTCTGGACTATTGTGGAGGAATGGTGAAATAAAAAAATAAGGGTGGGGGCAGCGCCTGTGGCTCATCAAGTAGGGCGCCAGCCGCATATGCCGAAGGTGGCGGGTTCAAACCCGGCCTCAGCTGAACTGCAAAACAGAAAAATAGCCGGGCGTTGTGGCCGGCGCCTGTAGTCCCAGCTACTCGGGAGGCTGAGGCAGGATAATCGCCTAAGCCCAGGAGTTGGAGGTTGCTGTGAGCTGTGTGACGCCACGGCACTCTACTGAGGGTGATAAAGTGAGACTCTGTCTCTACAAAACAAACAAATAAATAAATAAGGGTGGTGCCTATGGCTCAGTGAGTAGGGTGCCTGCCCCATATACCAAGGGTGGTGGGTTCAAACCCACCCCGGCCAAACTGCAACAACAACAAAAATAGCTGGGCGTTGTGGTGGGCGCCTGTAGTTCCAGCTACTTGGGAGGCTGAGGCAAGAGAATCAGCTAAGCACAAGAGCTGGAGGTTGCTGTGACCTGTGATGACACGGCACTCTACTGAGAGCAAGAAAGTTGAGACTCTATGTCTAAAAAAATAAAAAATAAAAAATAAAACAACCCTCAATCAACAAAAAAAGAAAAAAGAGTTAATAAGAAAAAAAGGAAAAGAGGAGTAAAAAAAGAACATTGCAGGGTGAATAGACAGCACAAAACTTGTAACAGAATGTATCAGTAATTACAGTAAATGTATATAGACTAAGTGATCAATTTACCAGTTTAAATATAGACTGTCAGATGAGATTTTTAAAACTTTTAAAAAGCCAACTATTTGTACAAGGCCTATAAAATATGAAGATATGAAATGAGACAGAAGAAGTGCTATCAGGTGTTATGAATCAAACTGTGTCTGTCTTCCAATTTACATTTGAAGCCCTAACCCCCAATGTTGCTATATATGAAGATAGAGCCTTTAAAGAAGTAAAATTAGATGAGGTCATAACGGGGGCTCTACACCAACAAGACTGACACTCTTATACAAAGAGCACAGACCGAGTTGGAGAACATTCTCTTTAGTAAAGTATCGTAAGATAGGAAAAGCGAGTAGCCAATGCATTCAATACTAATATAAAGCCAGTAGACGAACTAATACATGCCCACACAAGAGGAAAATCTCAATTCAATTCAAGCTGGGGGGAAGGAGAAGGTGAGAAGGAGTTAGCAGAGAGGAGCAAGCAGGATTGGTGAGCTCTCACCTAATGGGCACAAGGTAAAGGGCATATGGCACACCTCCTGGGTGAGGAGCACAATTACAACAGGGACCTTACCTAACAAATGCAAACACTGTAACTTAATCATTTTTACCTTCATATTAATCTGAAAAAAAAAGTCCACAACCTGGCAACTTCTTTCCATGTCCATAGCCATGTTCCTAGACCATGCCGGCACCACGTCACCGTTATCTCTCATCTACCTCCATTTTTGCAACAGCCTCCAACTAATCTCTCTGCTTTTATTCTTGCCTTTTATTTTCCACAAAGCAACCAGAGTGATCTTTGCATAACACACAGATCACATCATTACCTTCCCCTAAATCCTTCAAGGTCTATGCATCTGCTTTGGTATCAACGTGTCCTCCAAAGTTCCTGTGTTGGAAACTTGGTCTTTAATGCAACGGTGCTGGCAGCTAAGGCCTGATAGAAGGTGTATGAGTCATGGGGGCATCATCTTCATGAATCCATTAGTGACATTATATTGGGAATGGGCTCCTTATTACAGGAGTGGCTTCCTTATAAAACGATGACTTCTGCCTCCTTTTATTCTCTTTTGACTGGCCTTCCACTGTGGGATGATAGGGCAAAAGGGCTCTCGCAAGATGCCTGCACCTCAATCTTGGACTTCCTAACCTCTAAAAACTGTGAGTTAAAAAATTTTTGTTTATGGCTCGGCGTCTGTGGCTCAACGGGCTAAGGCGCCAGCCACATACACCTGAGCTGGCGGGTTCGAATCCAGCCCGGACCCGCCAAACAACAATGATGGTTGCAACAAAAAAATGGCCGGGTGTTGTGGCAGGCGCCTGTAGTCCCAACTACTTAGGAGGCGGAGGCAGGAGACTCGCTTGAGCCCAGGAATTGGAGATTGCTGTAAGCTGTGATGCCACAGCACTCTATCCAGGGTGACAGTTTGAGGTTCTGTCTCAAAAAAAAAAAAAAAAAAAAAATTTTGTTTATTATAAATTATGTAGTCTGTGGTATTCTTTTATAAGCAGTATTCTGTTATAAGCAGCACAAAATGGACTAAATCATCTCATCAAGAATAAAACCAAACTTCATATATAACCACGGTCCTTTATGATCTGATTTTCTTTGAGACTCTTCCTTCCCTTACTTTTAATCCCTGTGGCTCAGACGGGGCTCATATGGCTCCCCAGCATAAGGCAGACTCATGTTGGGCAAATCACAGTGCCACATTCTAGGCTAGATCAATAAATCAATCCTGAACTTTTGTGGAGTTGCTGAGAATTCTAACCTTTTTAGCAATGGGATTCAACACTCAAATTATATCTCAAACTACTTTAATTCCTGGGATTATAAATTATGGGATTCACTTAAATTTCTTTCTAGCTCCATTTCCCCCTTAAGGCAGTGGCTCTCAAACTTCAGCATATACCAAAGTACCCTGACGGTTTGTTGAAAAACAGGGGAAAAAATGATGACTGATATCTAGTACACCCCAAGGTAAGTCAGGGGTGTGGCCTGAGAATGTGCCTTTGACCAAGGTTCCCTGTGATGCTAACGCTGATCCAGCTGGTCCAGGAATGACGTCTGAACAATCACCTCAAGCCATTATGAGCCAGCTCCTGTGACTTGCATCTGAGAGATCAGAGATCAGTCTACTCCAGGCAGATGACAAACCTCGAAGCAAGCTGAAATAAGATTAAAACTTCGCATTATCTAGAAAAGAATAAGAGTAACTAAAACTTCCTACCAAAACCTATGCAACATTTTTTCCTATTATCTATAAAAATAAAGATTGAGAATAAAGTATCCAACTTAAGGAAATAGAAAAAATAAAAATAAATAAACAAAGAAAGAAGACTTTCTCCAGGTGAAATGTGAAAGAAATAGAAAACAAAACTAGCAAAAATGTGTAGTTAGAACAAACGCGGCCAGACGTGGTAGCTCATGCCTGTAATTCTAGCACCTGGGGAGACCTAGGCATGTACGACACTTGAGCTCAGGAGTTCAAGACCAGCCTGAGCAAGAGACCCGTCTCTTCTAAAAATAGGAAAACTAGGCCAGCGTGGTAGTGCATGCCTGTAGCCCTAAACTACTCAGGAGGCTGAGGCAAGGATCTCTTGGGACCAACAGTTGAGGTTACTGTGAGCTACAGAGCCAGGAACACTAGCCTGGGGCAACAGAGTAAGAGTCTGTCTCGGGGGGGGGGGGGGGGGAAGAGCTAATTATTTGAAAGGGTAAACTCTTGAGAATACTAAATAGGTTAAAAAAAAAAAAGAAAAAAAAATAGAAACAAAGTGTTAGAAATTATTCAAATCTAGTTGCACATAAGAAAGAAATTAATAAGACAATTTTATTGCAACCTTATGGCAACCAATTAGAAAATCTAAAAGTAAAAGCTCTGGAAATCTAACATTCATAACTACAAAATGCAAAGGGATTAACTGTATTTATTACCTTTTGTTTGTTTTCCTTTTCTTTTTTTAGGGACAGGGTGTCTCTTGGCCAGGAGGGTGGCTGATGCCTATAGTCCTAGCACTCTGGGAGGATAAGGAGGGTGGACTGCTTGAGCTCATGAGTTCAAGGACAGCCTGAGCAAAAGCAAGAACTGTCTCTAAAAAATAAGGCCACACCCACCCAACCCCCAGGTGGAGTGCCCTGGTGCCATCATAGTTACTGCACCCTTGCAATCCTAAGTAGCTAGAAGTGCAGGTGTGGGCCACCATGTCTGGCTAATTTTTTAACTTTTTCTTTGTAGAGTTGGGGGGGGGGGTGTCTCACTATGTTGTCTCAAGGGATCTTCCCAGCTCAACCTCCTAAAGTGCTGGAATTAAATGCATAAACCACCATACCTGGCAGCCTCTATTACCTTTCAAAGTTGGGGGTTATAAATTATTTTGATCAAGCATATTTATCTATAAACTTTTAAAATATTTATCCCAATATATGTTTATTTGCATACAGTTATACATCAGGTACATACCAAAAAATAAAGGGTGTAAAGTAAATAAAAATCAACAGAAGTTGTGATATTTTTTCCATGAAAGAAAATAAATTTATTATTTATTCCTTGAGAGGAGATTACTACTTAATTCTTCCAAACGTTAAGTTATTCAACATAGACAGAAAACTCACTAATTTGTGAAGCTAGAGTATAACCTTAATAATAAAACTTGATGGGAAAAACACACAATAAAGTCCAAGTGGATGTATGACCAATAAATATTATGAAAATGAATACATCAGCACACCATGACTAAGGTTTCGCTCTCTCTTTTCTTTTTTTTTTTTTTTTGCCCAGGAATGTAAGAATGATTCCACTTCATAAAATCCACGGAAGTAATTCATTTTATCAGTATATTGAAGTAGAAAATTACATGGTATGTCAATAGATGCTAAAAAAGATTTTTGATACAATCTAGCAGCCTTCTCTAAGAACTCTGAATAAAAGATGAAAAAGGAGGCAATTACACATGATGATTATTTACTGAAAAAGAAAAGCAAACATTAGACTAAATTTGAAATCTTCAAGCCATTTTCATTAAACTGGAAGACAGGTGTCATCAGCATTATTCAACACTGCTTATAGAAAGTTCTAGTCCATTGGTAAGAAAACAATAGGTAAAAATACTGGAGAAGAGACAAAACTATCCACAAAAGCACTGCTTTTCTCTATATAGGCAATAACCAGGTAAAATGAAAGGAATTCATTCACAATAGTTACAAAAATTACAATACCTAAGAATAAACATCGTAAGAATGGAAGCTATATGCATATCCTGTTGAAAGAGTCAAATAACTTGAACAGATGGTTAAGGAGAGCCTGCATTCTCCTCCAATCCTAGTTTCTGTCTTTTCAGCGTAAACACTATCATGAATTCAGGGCTTATTATGTTTTCATAGTCTTAACCACACATATAAGTATGTGAAGACAATATACAATATCACTCGCTGGTTAAAAAAAATTAATGATTGAATAATATTACACATATCTTTGTGTAGCCTGCTTTTTTATTTAACATTACAGGTTTTTTTAAGAAAAGTCATCCATCCCTATCTTATACACAGTTTGTCTGTCTTCTGTTTTTAGCTATTACAAACAGTGCTCCAAGAAACATTATTGTACAATTCTTTGTATAAAAATGACCATGATCCACACTGAGAAAATATTTAAAATCATGATTTAGTACTCATATATAAAAATATACATACCACCACAACTAAAAGTTTAGGAAATAATAGTTACTCTTAGTACAGGAAAGGTATTATAATTATTCTATTATCCTATTTCATTTTTTAAAAACTCAATAATGCTGGTCATAACCCATCAAATTGTCTCAAAGCCCCAATCTACTGTTTGAAAAACACTACCATGGAAAATCTACCAGAAGTGGCGTTGAAGGACATGAGCAATCTCCATTTTACCAGACGTTGCCAAATTGTTCTCTAAAGCAGTTGTATCAAGAATCCCATCAGTACGGTGTAACATTCTTCACAAGACTTACTGTTGTCAGACTTTGAAATTCCTGCTAATTCAACCGGAGTAAAATGATGTCTCATTTAAATTAGTAATTCTAAGCATCTTTTTGTTTATTGAATAGTTTCCTCTTCAAAAATTACTATTTATTTCTTTATTTTCTACTGTGCTTTTACTTTTTCGTTTTGATTTATAATGCTTTATATATTTTGGATATTAATTATCAATTACATGCATTGCAAATATTTTTTCCCATCCTTATTCTCTAACTTTATTTATATTATTGGTACTTAACTGTTTTATGTCAGTCTGGTTATGATTGGCACTTCTATTCCCCAGAATCTCCTTGTCTGAATGGTTATGGGTTAGAATCAGCCAAGACAAATTTGTACAAGATTTGGAAATCAAAAGTGAAGAAGTCATTCTTGAAGGATCATCATGGTCAGACATGGTAGAAGATAAGACACATCATTGCCCAGGAGGTTCCAGCTGTCCTCTCTCTGTGCTCTCTGCCCAGCTTATCTTCCCAACTGCTGGCCCTGCTGACCAACAGCAGTCTCCCACGGGCCCTCGTCTGTAAGCCCAGAAGCTGCAGCCACACAGAGTCAGCAGTTTCTATAGGCCTCTCCAGGAGCTCTCTCTTCCAGTTCCCCTTAAATATGTAGATGTGCCTAGCCCTCAGGAATTCTCTGCAAGTGCTTGTTTGTCCACCCAGCTGAATAAGTCTAAAGACTGATTGAGTGACTATTTCTCTAATCTGCTGATTCTTCCATTTCCTTGCAACTCCCCCTTTTGTATAAGATCTCAATCCCTAATTCTTATTAATACTTTGAGTGGTTCTATCTTTCTGAATGAAACCCTTGTCAGAAAGAAGTTTACCTTTTAGAGTAGCTGCCCAAAGTACTTATACTTTTAAAAAAGCCCTCCATGGCAGTGCCTGTAGCTCAGTGGGTAGGGTGCCAGCCACATACACCTAGGCTGGCGGGTTTGAACCCGCCTGGGCTAGCTAAAAACAATGACGACAACTGCAACAACAACAACAAAAAATAGCTGGGCACTGTGGCAGGCGCCTGTAGTCCCAACTACTTGGGAGGCAGAGGCAAGAGAATCGCTTAAAGCACAAGAGTTTGAAGTTGCTGTGAGCTGTGACACTATAGCACTCTACCTAGGACTATAGCTTGAGACTCTGTCTCAAAATAAATAAATAAACTATTTTATATGGAAATTTAATGATTATAAATCTGATTTTACATAAAGAGAATCTGGTTTTCTAAACTGGTACTTCTTATTGATAAGGTACAAGCAGATTATAATTTACATATTATAATATAAATAAGGTAGTCATTTTATGCCAACAAAAATAAAAATATCTTTACAGGCTCGGTGGCTGTGGCTCAATGGGCTGAGGCGCCAGCCACATACACCTGAGCTGGCGGGTTCAAATCCAGCCCCAGGCCTGCCAAACAACAATGACGGTTGCAACCAAAAAATGGCCGGGCATTGTGACGGGCGCCTGTAGTCCCAGCTACTTGGGAGGCGGAGGCAAGAGACTCGCTTGACCCCAGGAATTGGAGGTTGCTGTGAGCTGTGATGCCACAGCACTCTATCCAAGGTGACACCTGGAGTCTCTGTCTCAAAAAAAAAAAAACTTTACAAAAACAGTTTAAGTCATGGCGCTTAAATGTTTATTTTTAACAAATTTCCAATATTAAAATTCCAATGTCAACTTAGAAGGACTCACACAGGATCTTCCAATTTATCAGAACAGACTTTGATCTTGTCCATCCTTACTAACGCAGAATGTTTTAAAGGCTAGCTGGAGGCTGCTAACAACTTGTGACTCCCCTAGATTATTATTTTGGTTGCAGGTGTAGGACTGGTATTACAGTGGAAGGATTTGGCAGTGTAAATATGGAAATGTTCTGTTGATATGTTTCATCTTGATCTGCTCTTATCCTGTTTATACAAGAACAAACTGGGTTATCACAGCTAAGGGATAGAAATCATGAGAATATATGTTTACATTTAAAGGCATTTTATATATAATTTTTTAAAATTCAAAAGTGATATTCTGAATATTATAATATTCATTTAAAAATACACTTAGCTAATATTATAGGGTAATCCTTTTTTGGAAAGATCTCAGACTTTTGAAATACTATCCAATTCTCATAATACCCTTGTACTGAAACCAAACAATACATATTTGATCTCATTTTCACCAAGGCCACAGTCTAAAGGAAGAAAGCTAAGTTACTTCTTCAATCCATAATTTCCACTTGAAATATTATTGAAGCTGCTTCTGGAACTCTTTTTGTCTGTAGGCATTATTTTACTATTTATTACGCTTAGAATAAAATAGCAATCAAAAAATCAACCTCAAATTCAGATTATTTGCCACTTGGCTTCTGACCACTCCCATCAGGCATCTTGGGAGACCTATGCAGCGCCAAATGAAGCTCAGCCCCACACAATGTCTGGCAGAGGGTGATGAGAATGGCACATTGTCTGCCTGGTCTGAACAGAGGTCACAGCAGGGAGAGCATCTGCTAAGATAATGCGAGTGAAGGAAACGACTATAATTGCTTCATTAAGAGATCTCTGGCCAAATAATCACAAGAAGAAAGGATTTGGATAACCACCCTAAAATTAGGCTATAAAAAAGAAAATTTGGGACGGAATTTAAAAAATGCAGAAGGATTAGAGAGACTCGGGTATTCTATTGGTGTTACTTATTTCCTTAGTCACTATATGGATGAATGAAATCTTGGACGCAACAGTTCAGTTATTCAACTCCAGCCTGTGCCAGTCATTAGCAGGAAGCAGAAGATGCAAATTCGCAGCTGTCCAGGGTGCAAACAAATGTAAAGTAAAGAGTTGTGGGGTATTCCTTGCAGGGACCAAAATATGGAAATTAAGAATGGATATGTACTGATCTGTATTTCAGAACTATAATGAAATGCATACAGTCAAAAGGCTTGAGAGAAACATGTAACAATAAAAGGGCAAAGTCTCAAAAAGCCAAAGGAGAAAAAAGGACAAATGGTCTAATCAATTTACCTTCTTCTATCATATTTACTACCTCTACCTTTTAAAATTATTTTTCCTTAACAGTATACATTACATAATTATAATTAAATCCTCAATCCCTTCATATTATCAAAACAATTGTATATATTTTAACATTGTTGATAAATTAAAACTTTTCATAGGAAAAGCAGAAGTAAATACATGTTTCTTTCATTTCAATTTAAATCAAGTATCCACAATGGAAACAAAACTAAAATTTAGTATCGATAACAAACTATTTTTGCATTTCCTGGTATTCTGAGGGTAAGCGGTATGAATTTAATTTGTATTATGCAGTTAAAATTTATTATGATATAAACAGTATCTCAAAATAGATGTGGTTATTACATTTTTCTGATTACAACAAACACAATAAAATTAGCTTGTTATACCCATAAGCCAGGTTTAAAATAAGCAAACTATTTGATGACTTTGATGTTTTACACCCAAAATGTGCTGGCTAATTTTTCCATTCCATTTACCATTCCGGTCTTTAAACTGCCTTAATCTCCTGCCCTCAGATGTTGACCTTGTAAGAATAGGGGTCATAGGTCAGAATAGAAAGACCTCAAAGGATCTGGACTATCAATTCATGCCTGAAAGATTTCTCTGCCACAATAGGAACGTACTAAACAGCAAATTCCTAAATCTAATCACACAAGTATCGGGGTGAAACAGTTATTTATTGGAATTTGTTGATCTACATTTTTAAAACATCTCTAGCACCTGAAAAGCATTTTTACTTTTTTGCAGGAAACAGGATCTGGTATATAATAAACATAAAAATAAAATCATTCAAAGAATTTTGAAAGTAAAACCGATATTCCTTAATAAAACTGCATTATAAACCTAAGGATAGGTTTATTTTCAGTAATTATATGGGTATTAAAAAAATATAGCACTGTATTCCCAGTACAAAGTACCAGGAAACTTCAAATTATATCGCTGATATGATAAGAGAGAGATAATACTGATGTACGGGGGGGTGGGACAGGATGGGGTGAGATGGGATTACCTCTAGTTTTCAGCTTACTTGCTCCAAAAGTGAATGAGGGCAATAAATATTTTTCTTTATAGTAAACAAAAGCTTCCTCAATGAGAAAAAAAGAAATGAAATTTTTTAACCCCCTCCAAAACCCTAAAACTTCACAGCTTCCAAAGGTTTCTTACAAATTTAAAGAATTTGAGCTCACAAAATTGTGCCCCTCAAAAAACAACTTCACTATCACACATCTCTACTTTCCTTAAAAAAAAAAAAAGGTCAAGTTAACTTTTGTGTGTAGAGAATAAATCAAACAAATGATTAGTTTCTGTTTGTGTTCACCTTGGTCTTTCTGACCATAAATGATAAATACACCCTAATATACCATTTTAATACTGGACTACAAGAAATGTTAAATTCCATTATCAATTTTTAAGTCTACATAAAGAGTATTTAATAAGTCTTTCTAATATGACCAAATGAAAGAAATCCCCTAGACTTTATACGATAAGGAGTAATACCAAACATTGTAATAATCAACTTTCTTTCTAAGTAAAACATATTACCACTTGAACTCAACTCAGGTGAAAAAATCAAAAACCTTACTCATGTAGTTATATAAGCTAAATATTGAATAAAATGAAATGAAAGCATAGAATGCTGGTATTATTTCCAAAATTGTTTTTAAAAACTCAAGTCAACACTGTATTATTATAATTAGCACTTCTTAGAGGGTATGATTGGGTAAAAAAATGAAGAAGGTTAAGGGAAAAAATAAGATAATCAAACCCTAGGGAAAGAATTAGAATTAACAAAGTAGGTAAGAAGAGAAACCACAAATAATACAAAAATACGCACACCTACCACATCTGTAGAACTTCAAATGTCAAAAATTACATATATTTTCATTCACTTGTTAGTGAAGAGTAAAATCATTTAACCCATAAGGAAGAATTTTCAGGACAGTCATATTAGTCCAAATTCTTTTTACTCATGTATTTGCTATAAACTAAAATCTTACTATATAAAATATCTAATTCTATATTATAGGCTGACACGAATATTTCATATATATACTAAAAATCAACAGTGGCAAAGAAAAATAATTCTACTATCTTCCCCTATAATTTCATGCTGTTAGGAGTTACTTTTTCCCTCAATTGTGCTTTTAAAGAGAACAAAAAGATATCAAGTATAGGCTAGTTTTTGTTAAAAGAAATGTAAGACTTCTTAATCTTTCAGTAATAATCTTCATTTTATTATACTATGAAGAGTATCCCATGGGGTCATTAAATCTCTTTTTTGAAAACAAACATAAGAAAAAGTAAAGAGAAAAAAGAAATCTTAAATTATTTCATTTGAAGTTTTAAGAAAATTTTTCAAACGTGAAGGATTTAAAATAAAAATAACACAACATTTATTATTATTTAGTAACTTGACAGTAGTAACTGGACACTACATTCAGTAGAATTTTCAGATAATAAAAAACTCTTTTATACATGCTTAATTATAATTATAATAGAATCTTCAAACTTATTTTATACTTTTTGCCATAAGGAGTAATTCTTTACAAGATACGTTTCTACCTTACATAAATATATTAGCATTGAACAAATTAAGTTTTCTAGAGTGACAGAACCAAATTCAGAATTTGTTAGACACATTAATTCCATGCAATAAAAACTTCAAGGTTTTGATTTTTTTAACCTGAAATGACAAAAATTAGATTAAACATTCTAACCTAAACATATTTCAAGAGAAAGAGTACTGCTGATAGGAATGTGAAATAGAACAATCACTCTAGAAAACAATTTGGTAGTTTTTTTTTTAAATAAACTTATGGTTCGGTGCCTATAGCTCAGCAATTACAGCACCAGCTATATACAGCACCAGCTACATACAATTATAGCGCCAGCTATATATCACTATAGAAAACAACTTGGTAGTTTTTTTTTATAAACTTATGGTTCGGGCTCGGTGCCTGTGGCTCAGCGGGCTAAGGCGCCAGCCACGTACACCTGAGCTGGCGGGTTCGAATCCAGCCTGGACCCGCCAAACAACAATGATGGCTGCAACCAAAAAATGGCCGGGCGTTGTGGTGGGTGCCTGTAGTCCCAGCTACTTGGGAGGCGGAGGCAGGAGACTCACTTGAGCCCAGGAATTGGAGGTTGCTGTGAGCTGTGACGCCACAGCTCTCTTTCCAGGGTGACAGCTTGAGGCTCTGTCTCAAAAAAATAAATAAATAAATAAAATAAACTTATGGTTCGGTGCCTATAGCTCAGCAATTACAGCGCCAGCTATATACACTGATGCTATATACAGCGCCAGCTATGTACACTGGGGCTGGCTGGTTCAAATCCAGCCAGGGCCTGCCAAATAACAATGACAACTGCAACCAAAATATAGCCAGGGGTTGTGGTGGGCACCTGTAGTCCCAGCTACTCGGGAGGCTGAGGCAAGAGAATCCCTTAAGCCCAAGAGTTTGAAAAAAGGTTGCTGTGAGCTGTGATGCTACCGCACTCTACTGAGGGTGACATAGTGAAAGAAAAAAAGAAAGAGAGAAAGCAAGCAAGCAAGAAAGGAAGAAAGAGAGAAAGAAAGTTAAATTTGTGTACACCTATGCCCATATTAACCCGCAATCCCATTCCAAAAATGAAAACTAATGTTCAAACAAATACCACCACATAAATGTTTACAGCTGCTCTATTCATGATTGTCACAACTGGAAACTATCCAAAAGCCCGTCAACATGGGAATAGATAAGCGATCTGATACTTTTACAATGGGCTACTACTCGGCAATGAAGAAATG
Source organism: Arctocebus calabarensis (assembly GCA_963573935.1). Lineage (NCBI taxonomy): Eukaryota > Metazoa > Chordata > Mammalia > Primates > Lorisidae > Arctocebus > Arctocebus calabarensis. Next base: position 21,470 of record CAUYON010095360.1, read on the forward strand.
AACTATTAATATACTCACCAGCTTGGATGAATTTCAAGGTCATTATGCTGAGTGAAAAAAATCCAATTTTTTCATGTAATCATTGAAACCATTACACACTATATGATTACATTTTCAAGCCACTCACAAAGAGACAAGACTGTAGTGACAGAGAATAGGTCAATGGTTGTCACAGATTACAGATGGGAGAGAGGTAACTTTGTAAATACAAAAGATGAAAACAGGGAGTTTGTGGGGAGGGTAATAAACTGATTTGAATCTGGATTGTGGCAGTGAATATAGGAATGTATATGTGCCTTAAAATTCATAGAACTGCACATCCATACATCAAAAGAAAAAAAAATCAATTTTACTACAACTTAAAAAATAAAATGGAAACAACACTCCAAGTAAACCAAATAGACAGAAATACACCAAAGCTTACTTCCTTTTTAAATATATATGAACTGGACTTCTAGCTTACTACTACTTCAGCAAGCCAAATCAATTCCTTAATATATTACCTTAAATATTCTGTGAGCTAAAAAATGGGCATGAAAGCATCTACCACCATTAAGAAAGGAGTCAAAGGTGATAGGAACCCATGAAAATGACACAGAAGCCAGCCTGCAGGGCCCCTACTGGCCACATCTGGAAAATCTGAACGCTAAAATAACTAATGATGGTTACAGATTACCATTCATATAATAAAACAGCAACCCATGGTTCAGACTATATGATAAATGAAAAATTAAAAGTTTAGGCTTGGTGCCTGCCACATACACCCAGCCCAGGCTTGCCAGACAACAATTGACAACTACAACAGAAAAACAGCCGGGTGTTGTGGTGGGCACCTGTAGTTCCAGCTACTTGGGAGGTTGAGGCAAAAGAATCACTTGAGCCCAAGAGTTTAAGGTTGCTGTGAGCTCTGACGCCACAGCACTCTACCCAGGGCGACAAGGTAAGACTCTGCCTCAAAAAAAAAAAAAAAAAAGAAAAGAAAAGAAAAATTAAAAGTTTAACAAGGAATGGGATATTTACATAGTTTTAAAGTATCTAACCACAAAAAGCTTATTAATTACAAAAGGAAAAAGAATAACTTTAAAGTGGTGAAGCCCGGCAGATATCACCTTGATCAAGTTGTCAAAAGAAATCCTCATCAATAATGAAAAGTGAAAACTGTATGTCATCTGACAGAGTACACAGAACACAGCATTACTTCATAAAGATAATAATCTCAATTTAATTCTAAGGATCTCAATTTAATTCTAAGGTTTAATTCCAAACCGTGATCTGGATTCATTCTGGTATTTTAAAATTTGTGAAAGTTAGATTAAAAGGATTTTGTTAGAAACCAATTAAACATTTTTGGCATAGAACTTCCAATTTATAGGCAATATAGGAGTCAAAGAAACAAGTTTAAAGACAACAGAATGAACATAGATTATGATACATTCTACAAAACAACTGAAATTCTTTCCTAAAGAATATAGAGGAATGGAGGTGCTCTTTTAGAGCATAAGAAACTTAAGACATATAAAAACTAACTGAAAGGCATGTTCTTTAACTGGACTGTGCTATGAAAAAACAGCCACAAAAGATACAGGGAAATTTAAATATATAGAAATTAATTTATTTACTAGAGATAGGGTTTTTACTATATTGCCCAGGTGAGAATGCAGTGTAATCACCATGAGAGTTCAGACTTGCTCCATTTCTGACCAGAGCCAGTTCACCCAGGTTTAGGTGACCTGGTGGTCCCATGCTACTGGGAGGTCACCACATTGATGCTGAGCTCAGTGTGGACCCTGATCAGCACAGTATACTACAGACCAGAGATCCAGGGTTGAGTAGCTGGGACTACAAGTGTAACTCACAGTGCCAGGGGAAATAAGAAAACACTTCAAAATGAATTTATATATTTATATTATAAAGTTATATACTAGTTACAAATTTAATAAAATTTTTAATTTGCATATAATGTTTGCACATATTTGGAGGGTACATGTGTTATTCTGATATATGTATATAATGTGTAACAACCAAATCAGGGTATACCCATCATCTCAAATATTTCTTTTCTTTGGTGAGAATGTTACAGTTCCTCTCTTCTAGCTATTTTGAAATATACAATAAATTATTGCTAATGATAGTCTCCCTACTGTACTATTTAATGGGAAATTTAAAAATGGACTGGGTATTAGATGCTATTAAGAAACTACTGTTTATTTTGAAAGGGATGAAAGGAGCAAAGTGCTACAGCAGGGGTGGAGAAATAGTGGCCTTAAGGTCACATGTGGCTTTCTAGATCCTTATGTGTGGCCTTATGACTGAATCTAAATTTTATAGACAAATTCATTTATTTTTATTATTTGTATTTGTCTTTTATATTTGCATTTTATTTTAAAATGAATGTACTTGGCTTGGCGCCTGTAGCACAGTGGCTATGGCACCAGCCTCATACACCCAGGCTGACAGGTTCGAAACCAGCCCAGGCCAGCTAAACAACAATGACAACTACAACGAAAATTAGCCGGGCGTTGTGGTGGGCGCCTGTAGTCCCAGCTACTTGGGAGGCTGTTGCTGTGAGCTGTGACGCCATGACACTCAACCTAGGGCAACACAGTGAGACTGTCAAAAAAAAAAAAAAAAATACTTACAATACCAAAGAATAAAATAACAGAACATTAGTAAGCCATAAGGGCTAAATTGACAGCTGCTACTCTGATGATTTAGTTCTAACTTCCCTGCCTGACCAGCACTACCACCACCACGTGGGGCTGGTTGGTGAGAGATTATGGGGTCTGTTATGCCAGTCTTGTTATCAGCTTTTGACAGCGAGTACACTGTGTTTCTGTTTGGAGAGGAATTTGTGAATAGTTTCACAGCCCAACAGTATTTTTAAATTCTGTCTGCTTAACAGCCATCCTGTCGAAGAAGGCCACGAGGATAATGAAGAAAGAAAACAGATTTTTTTAATGAGGACTGGGAATTGCAATATTCTCTTGTTTCTGCTACAGATAAGATGATTTCTTTGCTTTGAGATACTTCAACATCAACATTAAAGAAATTCAATGCTCCTTAGCATTATAACACTCAGAAGGACCACAAATATTTTAAATTAGAGGGAGAGGCAAAAATGTTACATTGCAGAAATTAAAAGATGAAAAGCAGTAAGACCTGGAAATAACGCTGCTGAAGCAACTTATAAAGTCACTTATATACTCAGGGGAAACAGGGAAGCCATTCAGTGATGGAGAAATTGTGAAAGAACACATTGTTCAAGTTATAAGATGCTCAGACCCAGATGAAGATTCAAAGTACGAACAACTGTCTCTTTCAAGGAGAACCACAACTGACCGGCAGCATAAATTAGCCGTCAACTTAACAGAATAACTTCGTGCAGTACTTCAAAAAGAAACATCTATCATTCAAACTGCTTTGGATGAATCCACTGGTACTACTGACTGGCATAGGTTTTATCCTTCATTCGGGTCATAGCAGATTTTCTTTGCTCACTTTGGACACTCTTGTGAACAGAATATGGCAAACAGATTATCTTCAACAACTTTCAAGATTCATGTCATGAAGTTGGACCAAATTTGGTAAATTTAGTGAGCGTATGTACAAATGGTGTACATTCCATGACAGGAAATATGAAGGCTTTATGCCACAGATAAAAAAAAGGATCAACAGATCCACTTTCATTTCTTTTCATTACATCTTGCATCAGCAAAATCTCTGTGCTAAAGCTACTATTTTAAGTGATATTTTGCAACTGTTAACTATGTCTGTGCCAATGCAACACCACATCTTCAGTTTCCTGACATGCTGAAGTTGAAGAATGAGGTATTCTGCATAGATCTGTCCTATCACTGTAAAGTGTGCTGGCTATTGCAGCAACAGGTTAGTTAGCCAAAATTTTATCTCTGCAAGAACAGTTAAGTTTTATGAAGAACAGAATCAGCAATGTAAGTTATTAAAAGAAGATTTCTATAGGAATGCAGCATTTCTGATATAATGTCAAATCACAATGACTTGAATATTTCTTTGCAAGATGTGGCGAAAAAAAAATCAAGCATTTGGGGGTAAAAAGCTATCTTTTTTCAAAACACTTTTTTCAAAAGGAAATTCTGGATGAACATTTTCCCCAGTTATCAAAGGCCATTGATGAGCAGGATGATATACGGGAATCATTTGAACAACACACAGCTGTTATAGATCTACTGTTCACTGACTTTGAGAATCATGACAACACACTTAAATTAGCATTTCGGTCTCACCTCCTTGATATCACCAAGGTACCTAGAGAACTACAGATGAAATTGATTGAGCTCTCAACAAAGAGCATTTTAAAGTCATTGTTTATGCTAAGAACGGATCCAAATATGGAAAAATGCAGTGAAATACCCAGGCTTTTGGGCATGATGTCCCCAAAATGCTTTCTTGCTTTTCAACCACTTATTGCTGCAAAACTACATTCTCCTACCTAATGCAAATCAAGATTCCCTTAAGGTCACAAATGGTTGGCAGGCACGCTGGCTCACACATATAATCCTAGCACTCTGGGAGGCTGAGGGCAGGAGGATCGCCTGAGCTTACGGGTTTGAGACCAGCAGACCTCATCCCCAAAAATAGCTGGGTGTTGTGGTGGGTGCCTGTAGTCCCAGCTACTTGGGAGGCTGAGGCAAGAGAATCACTACAGCCCAAGAGTTTGAGGTTGCTATGAGGTATGATGCCAGGGCAAGAGTTACCAAGGGCAACAAAATGAGATTCTGTCTCCAGGAAAAAAAAGGTTACAAGTGGCTGTTGAGGATCAACTGAAACCACACACCTACACCTGCAACCAAATAGTCAAATTCCTTCCAACAAAAAACAGACACGATAAAGTCATTAGTTAACTTTGAAATTAACAAATAATTTTCAGTTTTTGAAATGATGTGTTCCACTTACATCCAGGTTAATACAAAAGATGTAGTGGTTAGATTTTTACAAAATAATGTATATTTTTAAGTATATCTAATTGAGGTTTCTTGACTGTGGCCTTATTTGATTACAGCTAAATTAAATAGTCTTTCTACAAGGGGCGGCACCTGTGGCTCATCAAGTAGGGCACCGGCCCCATATACCAAAGGTGGTGGGTTCAAACCCAGCCTCGGCCAAACTGTGAAACAGAAAAATAGCCGGGCGTTGTGGCAGGCGACTATAGTCCCAGCTACTTGGGAGGCTGAGGCAAGAGAATCGCCTAAGCCCAGGAGTTGGAGGTTGCTGTAAGCTGTGTGATGCCATGGCACTCTAGTGAGGGTGATAAAGTGAGACTCTGTCTCTATTGAAAAAAAAAAAAAAGAAAAGAAAAAAAAGAAATAGTCTTTCTATTTTCTACCATGAAAAGGTTCCCCACCCCTGTGCTATAGTATCTATAATACTATATATTTTAAAACTTTAGAACAGTTCCATAAAATGAATTATTAAAATACATAAAGTGGGTGAGCATATGTATGGATGTTGATCATACCATTTCCCTACTTTATTGTATTCTGAAAACTTTTATAATAGAAAGTGAAAAATAAAATGTAAGAAAATAAGAATAATCACAGAAAGAATTAGGAAAAAGCAGCATAGCAGAAATTAATCCAAAAGCTGGTTCCTTGAGATATAATAAAATGCCTTATTAAAGTAACTGAAATAACTAGAAAATTCAGAATATTTTATAAGAATTTTTAAGCTAGTTTATATGTAATTATACTAATAAACATAAAATCTGGACCAGAGCATAATTTTACTCTCATTATTAAAACTGCTTCAGGAAGGAGACATAATTAATAACCATGAAACAAACCAAGAAACTGTCAAAGAGCTTTGAAGTCTTTTCAACATTTCGGGAACAAATCATTGCCTCAGTAGCTATTCCAGTCGTCTGCTGACAAAGACTCTTTTCGTGCTACCACACTGTCCATCTTAGGTTCTCATGTTTCAGTTTCTACACAGGAGTCTATGCTTATGTGAATATTTTATTGCAGGTTGTTTCTCTATAATATTTAATAAAAACAAGTGGCCCATGGAAAACTAGAATTGCTAGGCCTAGCAACAAAAATTATGGGCACCTGAACTGAATAGAAAATTGGAACTCATTAGATACTAACCATGTCACAGCTTTACCAACAAGACACCCAATAAACAAAAGCAATTGGTGTTACTCACTTCTGACCGCCACTACCCTCTACCTTGCCAGACCATTTCTTTTACTATCTCAAGTACAACAATTCTCTGACGCCACTCACTGTAACCTACACTGAGCCTGACACTCCCTAGCTAATTTAGGTATGTACATTCCCCAGCATACATCTTCGCTGTACTTTGTCATTCTCACCTAGGAAAAAGCCACCACTAGTTATATGCATTTTAATGCCTATTTCACACCTGTAGCCATGAAGTTAACAATGGATAGAGAAAAAACACAATGATCTTAACTGAATTTACTTTAAATTCATGCCCACTAACCTTAAATGGATCTGTGACATAACCTAGAATTCTACCTTTTCCCTATTTCATACCTTCTCTTTTTAGTTAGATCTCCAAACCTACTGTTCTACTCTTCCAAACCTACTCTTACATCTCCAAACCTACTCTCAGTTGAGGACCTTGCTTAAAATTATACTAAGAAAACAGCATGGAAAAAAAGAAAAATCTCACCCTTTTCCATGTTCTTATCTACCTACCACCTGCATCTTGCTTATATGCTGTGTCTTGAGCCATTTGTGCTCATGTAAACAGTTCCCCCTGTTATGCTTTAAATATCCCAATCTTCAGACTCACTCAAGGAAATCATTCCTTTTTTTCTTTTGAGACAGAGTCTCACTTTGTCACCCTGGGTATAGTGCTGTGATGTCACAGCTCACAGAAACCTCAAACTCTTGGGTTCAAGCGATTCTCTTGCCTCAGCCTCCCAAGTAGCTGGGTCTACAGGTGCCTGCCACAACACCCAGCTATTTTTAGAGATGGGGGTCCCACTATTGCTCAGGTTGCCTTTAACTCCTGCGCTTAAGCAATCCACCTGCCTTGGCCTTGCAGAGTGCTGGGATTATAGGTATGACCTGGGCCTGGACGGAAATCATTCTTGCTATTGTCCTCCCCTCCCTCACATGTTCAATCTTTTCTCTCTAGACCATTCTCATCAACATATAAACATGCTATGATTTCTTTTCCCTAGCTGTCACTTCACTTTTCTGTACCCACTTGCCTCCTCTCCTTTCATTCTGTTGAACACAACCTACATAGGCTTCCCCCTCCATCGGTCCACTGAACTTGTTTTGGTCAATATCACCATTGACTTCCATGTTGCTAATTGATCATCTTACTTCATCATTTCACCATCAGCACCATTTAACACATTTGATAACATCTCCTTCTTGAAATACTTTCTTTCCAAAGATGGAGACTTTACCTCTTTCATGTT
>CAUYON010095361.1:0-39477 GCA_963573935.1 Arctocebus calabarensis
TTTATATAGTGATCAAGGAAATGCCATGAAGGATATCTGTAACAGTATGATCAAAATATTTCTGAATGTATATGAATCGTGCCCTGTGATTGCACCAATGTACATAATTATGATTCAATAAAATTATTAAAAAAAAATATACTTATCTTTATGTTCTGATAAGAAGGGTCAAACCAGTTATTCAAAATATTTACCAGTTGAAATAAGAACAGCTAGGAACCACCAACCAATTACATTACTGCATAACAATGATAGAGGTATGGGTTTTTAAGAAATAAGCATTGGCTGTGTGTGGTGGTTCATGCCTATAATCCCAATACTGTCTCAGAGGCCAAGGCAGGAGGATCACTCGAGGTTAGGTTTATGAGACCAGTATAAGCAAAGCAAGAACATGTTTCTGTTAAAAATAGAAAAATTAGCCACACATGGTGGTATGTGCCTGTAGTCCAGCTACTCAGGAGGCTAAGGCAGGAAGATTGCATGAGCCCAGGAATTTGAGGTTGCTGTGAGCTAGGCTGAAGCCAGGACATTCTAGCCAGGGCATCAGAACAAGATTCTGTCTTTAAAAAAAAAACCAAGCATTTTTGGAGTTAGACCACACTATAGTTATTACTTAAACTTTTAAAGAAAACCACTTTCTGACATTTCAGTAATATAATGCTTTTGAAATACATAGAATATTGTTATGGGGATTTTATAATTTCACCAAATGCAATTTTTAAAAATTTTTTGAAAAATTTAAATATGATGTCTCTCTGTAATTGATTTCCTTGTTTCCAGATTATCAGTCTTTGACAAACCAAATTCAACATTTTCATCAACCTTACTTCTTCACTTATTTATAACATGTGCAGAGGATAGCTGTCCCTCCCTCTCAGAGTGAAATTGAGAGCAAAAACTGTTCTGACAAACCAGTCAGAAGCAGCTCTGGTTTGGAGGGCTGCAGTCACAGTGTGGCTTACATCATCTGTTCTCCTTGGCTTACCTTCCCAGAGCCTAGGTGTTTTTGAGGTGTCTCTTTGGTTAGAATTTCTTGTTTTGCCTGTGAAGATACCTACTTACCTGTGAGTCTGCCACTGTATTTCTGGGCTCCACCCAAGGAATTTGGCTCCAACGCCTTCTTGGCTGGTAAACAGGAGACATGGGAACGAATTGTATCTGGCAGGATTCTACCATCTCTGACAAAGGGAGCTGGCAAACTGGATTATGAGCTTCTGCTTCTGTTAGTATTTGAACAAAAGAAAATTATATGAATAATTGTTTCAAAACTATGCCAGTTCTCTATTTTATAATTATAGCATTACAAATAGCAAAGAATATATCAAGAAAGTATCGAGACATTTAGTCTAGTATTGGAGTACATGAGCATGGTTGAACATAAAATCTGAATTCAAATTTTGGCTCCATCCTTAGCTGTGAAAATGTGGGTGAGTTACTGGACATCTCTGTTATGCTTTTACTTTTTCTGTAAAATAGATCAATAAGAGGCACTCAACGAATGTTATCTATCATTTCAATAAATATTCACATTGAAGGAAAGCTTAGAAGAGATGAGATTTATATTCATTGGCTCTAGAACAGATGAGGTTTTATTTTTTAGCAATGATTAACTTCACTTTTTCAAAATGGTTTACCCAGAGCTCATAGATGGAGGGAGTATGATGGACTGAATTCTTCCCCCGCAAACCACGCATCTGTACGTTAAAGCCCTTATCCTCAATGTAACTATATTTAGGGATAGAAACTTTAAAGAAGTAATGAAGTTTAAGTGAGGTACTAGGAGAGGGACCCTACCCAATGTGACTGCTGTCCTTAGAAGAGGCACAGAGAACAGACCTTGTGGAGACACAACAAGAAGTCGGCCATGTACAAGCCAAGGAAAAAGACGCTTCAGAAAAACTAAACCTGCCAGAACCTAGATCTTGGATCTTCAGCCTCCAAACTTATAAGAACACAAATTTCTGTTGTCAAGTCACACAGTCTATAGGACTTTGTTATGGTAGCCCTAGCAAACTAATGGATGGGGTCTCTAGACATCAAATAAATAGCACTTCATTTTCTCATCGAGGTTTAGAACCTATTTTAGTGTGTTACAATGAACTTAGCCTCCTTGTAAAGACAAGGGTGGTACATTCTAAGCTCCTCATTCCCTAGGTGTCACCTTGGAATGACACTCCCAAGGAAAGACTGAGTTTGCAGAGTGAACCCAAATGCCAGGTTGATGTATCTGGGCAGGAAGAAGCAGGGACCCAAAGCCACTACCCATGTCCATACCACACTCAAAGTCTTCAGTGGATTTGCTCACCACAAATGGGAAAGACAGCTCAGTGGCTGGCACTCAACCAACCAGGCTATTCTTACCATGTCGGTAAAGACCTGGAGTGTTCAGAGAATCTCCTGCATTAATAAATAGCATTGGAAAAGGATTTCCTGACTAAGATCGGGTGGTCACGCAGCAACATCCAGTGACTTTCTAATGCCATTTTCACAAAATTGCTTCCCTTTTACAGGGAAGCAATTTAATTCTGCGATTAAAAATTTATAAAAACAAGTGTTTTATCTAATTAATGGGCTAAAATACATTTGAAATGCAATGATAGATCATGAGCTTCTAAATGTAAGCCTTGGTTCCTGATTAAAAGAAGGGTTCTAGATTCAGACATCTGGAGTTTGAAATATAGCTTTTGCCCATCATTAGTTGTTTGACTTACAACAAGTTATTTAATTTCTCCCACATGAGTTTTCTCATATATAAAAGGATGAAAATAGCAGCTTCTTGAAAAGATGATGGAAAGTTGAAGTGAGTAAATTGATACATTACATACAGCTAGCAGACTATGAGCACTTGGTATTTATTAATAGTGTTTTTCTCAAAACTTCTCCTTTTTTGTTGGTCATCTCCAAAGTGACTTGAATGTAGCAGGGGTTGAAAAAAAATTTTGATGGAGGAGACATAGAACAAATTCCTTGTCAAACACTTCAATACCACATTTTACTATTAACATTATATAATAGAAGAAATCTACAATTGGACAGACCTCCATAAGCGTAGGCAATCCCTAACTCAAATTTCCTTTGTATAGAAAGGAAATTACTAAACAAAAATGAAAATAAAATCTTGCAATGAGCCATTTAGAATTGGTTTATGAAAAACATATTGAAAAGCATTTAATGGAGCTTATGGTCAATGTACCTAAATGGTTGTAGTCATTACAGTCGACTCATTTTCAAAAACAGTCGGCCTTTATGGCTGCATGAACTCACTTTGGAGAAACAATTCCAAGGAAATCACCATTTTTAAACTATGAAAGAGATTTACAAAGGTAAGACGGAAGGAAGAAATTAACATGGACTGCTTGCCAACCTTGTACTGGGAACTGCATTAAACACTTTAGATCCTCAATCTTAGTTAATCCTTACCTCCACCCTGTAAGCAGGTATAATTATCCTTTTTCTTTTCTTTGCTTTGCTTTTAAATAGATGAGGAAATTGATGCTCAAATGATTATGTGAATTTCAAGATGAGATATCTAAGAGCTGGAATCAGCAACTGACATTTATTAAACCACAAATGTCTTGGTGATAGCAATATTGAAAAGAAGATACGAAGAGAGAGAGACAAAATCTTACTCAAAATCAAAAAATGAATTTTCTGCTTCAGTAAAACTGTGCCTAAGCATGTAATGATACTTTAGTAAACATGGAAATGCCACAGTTAGGAGAATAAAGAATTATAAATGAGAATTCATGTACATCTGTATGTATTATTTTATGATTTTTAATATTACTCCGTAAGAAATTTCATCAGCTGGAATTGAAAATATGATGGTAGTTGAGTAGTCATATAAAGATGAAGACATACTAATTTGAATTCGCCTCAATGATATTTACTCTCTCAAACCCATTTTGCCATAATTTAAAGTCAATTCAGCATCTAAACTGCTACCTGGCAAGCAACCGTGCTGGTGTGCTTTGGAACTTGAAAGGCAGGTAACTTGAGTTGCCAAAAATGCTTTTAAAAGAAAGGGTAAAAATAAAACGTGGTTGAATAGATTACATCCAATATATAAATTTCTAGGTGCAGTTACGCAAGTTACATAAATATTTTAATAGTGTCTCTGCACAGTGTAAGAAGTCTGGAAAGTAGCTAATTTTTATAGAGCATCCTTAACCGCAAACACAGCATCCTATCTTTGATGTTAATCATGTATTAGATTCTCATGACTAGTTGTTTTGTTTTTTTTTTTTTGCATTTCCAACATGCGCCTTTATTCTAGGGCATACTTAATATATTTTACCATATCACTATGATTGTCTCATGACTAGTTTTTAAAACTTCTTTTATTTTTAATATGTCCCTTTTCTGGTAAACACTATGCTGTTATGAAACAAATTCCCTTGTAGCAAACTTTTGAGAAAACTTGTGTGTTGGTGGTTCCTGTGATTTCCACCTCTACAGTCACAACCCTGTAGACATAATCCCCTTCGCTTGAGTGTACATATGCCTGTGACTTGCTTCTATGTGGTAAAGGTGAGGAGTCACGTGTGAGTCCGTGCACCTGATTACCACTTACAAGTTAGAATGCTCATGTTTCAAAGACTCCCTGATTTGCTGGCTACAAGAAAATGTGAGGATATTTGGCTCACATGGCAAGAAACTGATGGAGGCCTCTGGCCAGCAAACAATAAGAAATGAAGGTCCTCAGGCCATCAACTTGCTCAGAACTGTATGTTGCCATTAGGTCCATGAGCTTGGAAAAGTAAATCGTCAAGCTTAGGTGTGACACAGCCCTGGCTATCACATGGATGATACTGAATCTCTGAGAACCTGAAGTACATTCCTGCCTCAGAAAACCAGTGTTTCAAATTCACAGAAACTGTGAAGTAAAAAATGAAGGCTATAACCCAATTATAGCACAAGAATATGGGGAAAGGGGCAAGGGAGAGGAGGGGAGGGGGGAGGTTGAGGTGGAGGGAGAGTAATTGGTGGGGCCACACCTACAGTGCATCTTAGAAGGGTACAGGTGAAACTTACTAAATGCAGAATGCAAATGTTTTCCTACAATAACAAAGAAAAAGCCATGAAGGCTATGTTAGTTTGATGAAAATAGTTCAGATTGTATGTGAAACCAGCACATTGTACCCCTTGATTGCACTAATGTTCACAGCTATGATTTAAGAATAATAATAATGATAAAAAAAGAAATGAGGATTCCTTTCAATTTTAAGTCGCAAATGTTGTGGTAGTGTTAGGACGCAGCAAGAGATAACTAACATCTATCACATGTGTTCCTGATTTCAGATTTTCATCAGCAGTTATTTATTGAACACCTACCATTTGCCAAGATTTCTCCTAGGATTAACATGATTACTGACCTCAAGAATGTTTATTCTTTTGGGGGGGGAGGAACCAGATGTGTATAACTGAAAAAGCAAAGCACATTTTCTCACAAGATTTGTAATCAACAAAGGAGATAATGTACACGAACACATTTAGTGGTACACCTGACACATAGTACTTGTTAATATAATTAAAGAAAACGATTTTCTTTAAAAGGAAACGTGCTACTTAGGGTTAGGAGAGGGACTCTTGCTGACGGCTATGGAAATACAAAAGTTCTCATAGGAGGGACTGAGCTTGAGTAGATGTTGCCTGGTGAAAAATGTTACGATTGTGATAGTAGGTACATTTTTAAATCCTGCAGTCACAGAAAACCCACATTTGAGTAGTAGAGAGGAAGACGTGACAGTAGTAGTACTAAAAACACTAATTGTCATATGATAAAGGAGAAAGATAAGTAATTGATTTTTAACTTTTTTTTTTTTTTTGTAGTTTTTGGCCAGGGCTGGGTTTGAACCTACCACCTCCAGCACATGGGGCTGGCGCCCTGCTCCTTTGAGTCACAGGCACCGCCCAAGTCATTGATTTTTAATTGGCTGAAGGACTTGATCCAAAGCCAGAAGTAATTTTAATTAAAAAAAAAAACTCTTCTTTTTGTTAAATTTTATATTTGATAGATTGAAGGGGCATGAAGGCCTTTTTGCTACACGTATAAATTATAGAGTGGTGACATCTAGACTTCCAGTGCACCCAGCTGTCACTGCTTCCACCTGTTACAATGATGCTTGAGAAATGTGTGGCCAAGTAAATCTGAATGTTCTATGTAGTGATATAGTCTAGTGAATATCACATTGTTTCTTAACCAGAAGTGTTAATTTTGCCTGTGAATGCATATTTTAAAAGAGCACAATGCTTTATTTGCAAAAAGGGCCAGATTATTCCAAGAGGCTTGTTATTTTAAATGGTCATTGAAATTATCACAGAACCACATGCTTCATTGAAATTAGAGCTATCCAAGATAACTCAAGAAGGACTCAAACATGTCCTATTTCAAATGTAAAACAAAACAAAATCTTTTTACTAGAGTAATCCGTGCTGTAGTTTATTTTCTAATCTGGGACTCTAGTGAGTTTCATGGTTGTTTCATGAGTCACTTCCCTGTGAAATCCTGAGTGTCCTGATAGAATTCATGGCTATCACAAGCACAGTAGGATGTATGAGCACCTTTACAATTCAGTGTTACTGATTATCATATTAGTCCCATTGTGGACCATTAGTAATTTATTTCTTTTGATACTAAATTGCCTTAAAGGCATATCAGTAGTTATTCTGAAATGAATCAGTGGGCACTTGCAGGTTGCAGATTTTCTAGACAGAACACTTTATGTCTGTTTAGTGATTTGTAGGTAATAGCTTTAAAGAAATCTCCCCAGCAGGTTACTACATATGATAATAGCTCTCTGATCCATTCAGTAAATATTCATTGAGTGTCTTCCATGTGCCTGGCACTGGTGTAGTTGCTGGGTATACATTGAACACCAGCCTGGTGAGCTCTCGCCTCCCTGAAGTTTATATTCCAATGGAAAATTAGAAAATGATTACCCTGGAATAAAGCCAACCAGTCAACACCAATGTTGAAACAAGCATTAAGACTTATTGGTGCCCTATGCTAACTAACTGAGTATTAATAAACTTAGTGATTACCACCAATAAGGGTAAAGAAATTTATGCTCAAATTGACCAAGCAGAGCTGTGACTTAACCTGGAACATGATAAATAAACAGCAAGGTCACAAATGAGAGCCGAGTTGAATGTTAGAAGTTAAAGGCGTCTCAGACACAGTGGAAGATACGGACAGCGGATCACACATATCATATTATTTGCTACAATCTCCTCTTCTGGAACAACATAAGATCAAGAAAAATCACATCAAGGTAGTGAATCACTTTGTGATTTAAGAGAAATCACAATTTCTCTTAAAATCACATTAAGAGAATTGAACAGAAACTGTATGTGAATTGCTTCTAACAACATTTGGCGTGCACAGACAATTCAATGCATGCAAGCTTTTGCCAACACAAGAGACAAGAGACATATTCTCATGTCCTTCCTAAAGCCATAAAGAAATGATGAGTCCAGCCTCCCTTCCTGTTAGATTGGCTTACGTGAAATGAAACCCAGGTAATAGAAATTGAGTAGAAGCAGCAAATGCCATTTTCAGACTGGGCCTATTAAAACTTGTGATAACTAATGCCTTTTCTTTATCCAGCCAGGATTGAAATAATGTCCACCAGGAAAGTCCCTGGTGCTGCTTGGGAAGGGGCCTCCCACCCTTCAGTTGACTTGCTCCATAATCTCATGCTCTTAGAAGCAAATTTCTGTTGTGTTTGAGCCAATGCACACTTTGAGAGATTCTGTTGTTGTCAACAGTTTGCCAATTCTGAGTTCTGCAAATGCCCTACGATTATATCACCATTCTCTCTCCTGTGCCTCGCTATTAATCAGGGCACTTTTCTCTTCTGAGTCTAGGTCCCACTAAAATCCTTCAGGTCTAGTACTGCAGAAAACCAAGGTCAGTTTGAATGGAATAACGATACAAAGTGAACCTCCTTACTATTTTATTAACATGCTCTAATGACATAGAGGCACGCAAGCTTTCAATTTAAAATATGTTGAAATATTTTCTAATCCGTATTCTGAACTCATTGAAGACAATTATTTATTTTTTTTAAGGATAGGAAGTAAACCATATTTTACTAAAGTTAAAGTCTGCTTTCAGCGACCCCTACATGTATCAAATATAGTTTAAAATTATGAAGGCGTGGCAAAACCTAAGGTGAGTTCTGCTGTCTGATGTTTCAGTTTCATTCAAAATTATTTGTAGTGATAGAACTTGATTTCAGTTACATTACTAAAAGCCCTATGCAATAGTAAATATAAGCTTAATAAATTAGCACATAAGAAGTATCAAGGCATAATCATTTCTGTATTTGTCATTATTGTTGTATTATATTTTTCAAGAAAATATATAATAGTGTTTAAGGGAGTGGGTCTTACCATGATTCTACTTGGGTTTAGACCTTTATCATTATACCTCTGCTATTGACCAAGTCATGGACCCTCTTTGGTGTAATTTCCTCTTCTGAAACAACAGAAGATCAAGAAAAATCATATCAAGGTATTCAGAGAATTGAACAGAAACTGTGTGTGAATCGCTTCTAACAACATTTGGCGTGCACAGACAATTCAATGCACGCAAGCTTCTACCAACACAAGAGACACAGCAAGGATTTATTTTTAAAAAGTCTTCAGGAATAATGGAAAATTCACTATAAGTTGTCACATATCCTTCAGTTTACAAAAACAAGCAGCCAAGCAAATTTACTAAAATTAAATAAATGATTAGAATGCTTTGTGATTAATACTTTGTAATTAACAGTAATACATACTTTTATTATTAATACAGGAAACCTAGAATTGAACAGGTTTGTGTGCGATGTAAAAGCGTCTCATCAAATGAAAAAGCAAATATTGAAAGTTTAAAGAGAACCTGAATTTGGTAGTGTTATCAAGCGCTCGTCTAAAGCCCTGCGTTTCCCATTTTTCTCGGAAGCAATGATGGTTTTTCTCTACTTTCTCATGTTTGCTCAAGTGATTGACATGTGCCAGTCTTGCATTGGTAGCATATAAATATATATTCAATTAATAAATGGATTAGGGTTATGAACAGGTCACTAAATCTATCCAAGCCTTTTTTTTTTATCTATAAAATGGAAATATGAGCACCCAACTAGTCAAAATATTCTGTGGAATAATCTGCATAAGTTATATGTGCTACATACAATCATTGCTAAATATTGCCATGGTCCCTTTCTAAGTACTCCCCTGGGGAAGCTATGAACTGATGCCAGCACCCAGTCTACCCTCCAGAGCACCTTTCCTGAGATGAGTTCCCAAACTTAATTGCCAGAACTCCTACTACAACACCTCTGATGGCCGTTCCAGGAAAAGCATTTCCAAACTGCCTTGGTGGTGACCGTACGGTGATTCAGTTATTCAGAGGTATGTAGCACTTTCTCCAGAATGAGCTGTGACCTTAATCATCTAATCTCACCTAGATAGTTAGCTGTAGGGGCCAACTGAAAAATGCATGTTTGTTAAGAGTCTACGCTAAACAGTGGGCTGTGTGATGCTTTATAATTATTTAAGTTTCACTGCTGCTTTCTGAGGTTAATTTTTCCTCTGTTAAAACTAATTTGTTTGCTGGGAAATAAAATCAATTTGTGCTAACCTAGACATAAAGGGAGAATGTATTATACGAGCACAGATCTGCACCAGAGGAACGTATGCAAGGACTGACCCCCACACAAAAGGATTGGAACTGGGGCACAGTCGGTCATCCAGAACCCAGGAAATCCAGCAATTCTGGTCTCTCTGAATCACTCATAACCACTTCTCACACTGAGTATCTATTTGAGTCTTTTTTTTTCTGTCCCATGGTTTTCACTGTTTCACTGCATATGTGGCAAAAGACAGCTGCCTTATATACACCAGGCAAGCCAAGCTCAGGTTAGCATCTTGAATAAAATTCCAGCCTTTCCCGAGGAAATGAATTAGCCTAAATTGGGAAAAAAGAAGTGCTCTACATCCCTGGAAGGCCAACATGTATCAACACAGGCCCCAAATTGCCAACGCAATGCTGGGTGTGGTACTCTGCTTAGTTCTAGGAGAAACTTGATCCTTGTGAGCTGGAGAATTACCCCATAAGTATTTATCACCATATTCAAATATGATATATTATGATGATGATGATTATGATATTTTATTTCTTTTAAAAATGAGATGAACAAGGTTAGGGAGTCTAAATAACTTGCTCCATGGCACAAAATAAGTGAAAACTGTCATCCAAATTTAGTTTTTCTGGTTCTCATGTCTTTTTCCTCCTGATGTTGCCTCTCATGAAATAATACTTGGACTTCTGATGGTACCTTTTCTGTATTAATTTCTAAAGTATGTTCTGGCTTACTCTGGTGAGTGCCCAATTCTGATGTCTATTACACTATAAACATTTTTAAGTCTGCATTTTCACTTCCTTTTTCTTTTTAAAAATCTTTTCCATTTCTCCTTGCACCCACAGAGCTAAAAGGTATTCACTTTATAGAATATAGGCCTCAAGAAGAAAACGCTTTCAAGAAAAAAACTCTTGAAAAGTTTTGAAGTTTATGTTGACCACACCTGTCTCTGAATCTGAATGCAAAGTATTTTGGAATTTTCTCTCCATTCCCAAAGATATCAGACTAAAGTTTTGAAAAATATTTATCCCCAAGCTCCTCCTGTTATGATTAAGAATAACAAATAAAACTAATTATTTTGAGTGGAGAGTAATTAGATATTTAAAAGGTCATATTGCAAACATGTAGCAACATATCACATTACACTCATAAATGTATGCAATTATTATTTGTCAATTAAAAATAAAAAATTTTTAAAAGTATTCCCTGATGAGTTGGTATGAAAATGAAAATTCTGTCCTCTTGACGTGGACTTTGAACTAGTATTTTCCATGTATTTATTTATTTATTTATTTATTTTTTGCAGTTTTTGGCTGGGGCTGGGTTTGAACCGGCCACCTCCAGCATATGGGGCCGGTGCCCTACTCCTTTGAGCCACAGACACCACCCTGAACTAATACTTTCAACTGGGCTGTTTGGGGATGAGTACAGATTGAGGGATGAATTCCCTATGGTATAAATTCACTAAGGTAGTGATAGACCACCTCAGATAGCTTATCACTGAGGTCAGTTCAAAGGCTGTGATTAAATTTTTGAAGGAGAATTTGAAATTCAAATTCATCTTCCTTTTCCTTGTCTTTTTATCAGCCAACTGCATGCAAGTGGAAAGAAAAATATTAATCAAAAAACGTATTTAGTCAGAAATATACTTCCTAACAATTTTTCAAAGAGGATACAAATTTTAAAAAAGGAAAATACTGGCAACATGGTAGTTCAGAACCTTTACTCAGACTTTGAAATTCAGACATGAACTGTAGGAGAACATTTCGGGAAAGAATGAAATAAGTGGGTTTCCTTGTATTTAATCCAGCCTCCCAAATGCAACATGATGCAACTTGTGACCTAGAAATACTTTCTTAGGTATATTCACTGGGGAAGGTAAGCAGAATTATAGCTGTTCAGACTTTATGCAAAGCAAATTGGTGTTGTGGACAGTTATTCTTTTGAAACATGAAGAACCTCTAATTTCTCGTTCTGTAGAAAGTAAGAGAAAGGTGACATAAATCAAGTTTTAGTCAGTAGGCCAAAAGTTTAGTTTACTTAATTGACAGTGTAAGACAAAGCCTCACAACATTTTTATTACACTGGGGCAACCCATAATTCACACAATTCCTAACAGCCTGTAAAGTTCTGAGCATGCATAATTACATCCTAAGTCTTACCATCTAAGAGAGTAATAAATTGGGCTTTTTCCTACTGTTCTTTTGGGCTTAGAGTTGAATAAGGTTACTTATCAAGGATTGATAATTTTTCAAATTAAAGTATATCATAACATAGTTTTCATTTATTCATGCAGAATGCCCTATGCTACTTGTAACCCAAACAACAAAAGCAGCATTTGACAACAACAACAAAAGCCAAAAACTCACTATAATTCAAGTGGATTTGAGCAATTGGAAACAAGGTTAGAAACTACAGACTTGGAAAACTCAATAAACATTGTTTAAAAAAAAGGTATCTTACCATCAAAGAAAGAAATTAAATTATGTTTTACAACAGCAATCAAGTATATACAGGATAGCAGTGTAAGTGTTGGGCTTGATAAAAATCTAAGCTGAAAGAATTGTCCACCTTTGGGCGGGGAAGGGAATCTCCGTTATTTATGACACGCTTATTGAAAGTCAGGGCTGTCTATAAGAGGAGCTTCTTGTAAAATTCAGACATATACAGCTTGCTATATGCAAGTCTCAATTACGTGCTTGCACATAACAGAGGAAAGCTAATTACCTTTGCCATATGCTTCCTCCCTTTTTCCTCGGGAGTCTATCATGTTCTGCCTCTGCCCTCTTCTTGTGTATTGCTTTGCATTTTCTTTTAATTGCCACCTTACTATCAAATGAAAGGGAAATATTGCTGTAGGGGTGGGTGGAAATTATAGGGTTTTCAACATTCCCCAGATGGGCTGGCTGCCTGACTTAGAGGCCATGTTTTCCAGAATGGAACTTTGAAGGTCATGGCCCAGTTTCTAAAATCTATGGAAAACAACACCACATGTGGTTTAGAAAAGATGACTTCGTGCAAAAGCTCTGGAGTAGGAGAAGGAGATTGGGCTGCCCAGTTCTTGGACTGCATGAGTGCTCCGGTCACTAGTCTCTGTCAGCCTCCACTCTAAAATAAATTCAACAGATTGCTTCATCTGCAATGCCTCTGTCAGTTATAACTTGTATCCTTCATCTAAAACTTAGATGAGGTTCCCTATCCTTCACAAACTTCTCACCTTCTCCTCTTCCCCAAGACTGACTTGGGTACATTCCTCTATTGAGACACATTATTATAACTTCTGTTTACTTATGGATATTTCTATGGTTCATAGAGCTATATCCTATAGATAGAGGCTCTGCCTTAGTCATCATCAGAACATCAGTTTTTTGCATACTGTCCAGCTCAGGGGAGGCGCTCAGAAATCACTCCTTGCATTAAAGAAAGAAAGAAATGAATGACTGAATGGCATTAATCATTCGAACAACAACTTCAAACAACAGTGAACCAAATGTTTGGGGTTTTTTGACTTTCTGCAGCCAACTGATGATCCTAAAAGAGAAAGAGAATGCACTGCTCATGTCTCACACAGAACAATCAGAACAGTGGAGACCAAAGTGGTTGGGCACCCAGTGCACTCACCATGAATGAAATCACCTTATTTAATATGCACGAAGATCCTCTGATGCTGGTATAATTAATATCATCACTTTATAGACAAAAAAACCCTGAGTTTTAGACTTTCATAACCTGTTCAAAGTCTCCCAGCTAGTGAGCAGTAAAGCCTGATCTGTAGTGAATTTGGCACCACAGCCATTGTTTGACTGCTGTGTAATTCTGCCTCCAGGCCCTAAGGTCTCCCTCCAATGAGCAAGAACCCCAACCCTACATTCCTCCTGAGCCTCCAGCACTTTCAGTGCCATCTTCATAGAAGCAGGAGTTGCTTATAACAAACCATAATCACAATTATATGCCCACAGTCTTTTGAAAGTGGACTAAAGTTAATTCAGTAAAAGTTACCCTTGTTGCTTGTGAGTTAATGAACTGTGGGATACATGAAATCTACTAATTTCCTTTTACTAAATTCCACTCACAAATAACAATAAGGCAGAAATGAGGTGGCTGATGCAATTGTCATATTTCCTTTTTCATCAGAAAAGGAAAATATAAGTAGGAAATGAGATGAAGCGAGATGTTTCCAGGTTGCAAAGTAGGGTACTTGAATAATACAATCACAGCGAAGAACACATTTTAAGGAAGAAATGGGCTATTGATTGAGAGAAATAAAGGACATATGCATCTGTATATTTGTGGTAATGGTGTGGTTTGGAACAGACAAACTCCATGTGCATAATATTTGTGTTTTATATGTGTATACGCTGTATCTGTGTTGGTATATCTGAAGAGTGCCTGAAATGATGTAAATGTTTATCCTTTCACAGTGTTGAAATCACCATGACCATCGGTTTTCCCACCTTGCAAACTAGATGCCTTTGATAATGTCGTGACGTGACTCCTCCCTGTACATTTTTGGGCCTGATCATGTAGTTTTCGCTCCCCGCTGATAAGCACTGTCTGTGTTTCGATGCTTCACTCTCCACGTACATGATCTCATCAGCCACAGGCAGGTGTATGTGTTCTTTTATGATAGCCTTGACCTTGTCACAACAGTTTTCACTGAATTTGGAATCAAGGGCCTTTAAATCCTGCTTTGAATATAAAACTTTTCTGCTGTGTCATGCCCGTGGTGTTGGAAATGGTAACATGTAGCCCAAGTGTTTTTTATTAAGTGTCTTTTGTTGAACCACTGATACCAAAATGGTACAAGAATAAAAAAAAGAAAAAAAAAAACCTCTCCTTTCCATTTAGACTTATTAAATATTCAAATGATTCCTCAAATATACTCAGCCTTGCTGCGGCTTCATTAAAGTGCAGTTCCATTGCATTTTATGATGGAACGCTGGTACAATATGCTTCCTGCAGTGGCTACCCACAAGCAAACAGATTGCTGAATTCCTCACCAGCCGAAGCTCAAAAGTAACCCAAAGTCAAGAGTATTATAGTAATCAAGGCCGCAGGTTAGAGGCATGGATAATGATGGTAAAATCCACATCAGTGAAAAAAAGAGGCCACAACTTCCTCATCAAGTGCAGATGGAAATAGCAAACAGCTATTCCTAGTCAAGGCTTCGTGCCTCTTACTTAAAAAGTCACTTCTGAATATCTGCTTCAGAAAGCCCGCATGTCCATCAAGAGGTTCCAGACACTAGGGACCATATTTGAAATCATTAGATATGACCATTTCTAACACTGTTTAAAAAACAGTAAATGCCCACCATGAAAAACTAAATGAAAAACAAATCACAGCATAAGAGAGTCAAGGACATTTATGAATTATGAATGTTGTTGCTAAAAGTATATAAGTACGGGAACCCAGATGAGAATAATGCATCATGAACTTTAAAATATAACAGCAAGTTCTATTATTTGAGTAATTACTGTTTTGGGCATTCCCTAAAACCTTTTATTTAAACTACTTTATATTCTTCTGCAAACAATCAGGATATGCAGATATTTGTCCACATTTACAAATAGGAAAATAAACACAGTAGTAAAAAATGAGGGATGTACCCAATATCATATATCTAGATAAGCATACAAAACTGTGCCCTGTAGAACTCCAAATATTTTCCACTATGCTACATTATTTTCTCATGGTAAATGGTGTTTGGTTGGATGACAGAATTATATATAATTTGCCTCATGTATTTTTTTCTTATTACAGTAGACTTGTTTTAAATTTGGTTTGGAGTATACAAAAGCTGCCACACTGTTCCTAGCTGCAAAAGCTCAGTCTTCTTTTGCACAGCTTTGTCTTACTAACATGCACATTTTGAGTCATGTTGGAGGAGGCCTTTATAACCTGCACACAGATTGAATGGTTAGCCTCCAAGATTTGGTTTTGAAGTGAAATGTGCATAATACCATTTGAGATGGGATTTTGAATCTACCTGGGAACATATGATAGATATTCTCTTCCACAAAGTCTTTTTTTGTAAAGTTGATGCTAATGTTGCTATCATTTCTTTTCAAATTCTCAGGAATCTCCATAAGTATGTGGGGAGGATCTACCCTTTCAAACAGATAATCCAATAAAAATAGTCTATAGGCCAAAGGTCATGAAAGTGTCAATCGAAAATAAATTACGAAGGCAAAAGAATCTCAGTTCGTGGAGGTTGATTAGGTCAGGATTTTGGGGATGTGCTGGGAAAAACAGAAGACAGACATGTCCTGGCTGCTTTTCAGAAGAGAAGGTTGGAAGCTTATAGAAAGAAGGAAAAAGGCAGGGGGAGAGGGAAGCTGATGGCTTAAGTGTTACGTTTTTGTGAGACTCAAGAAATCTATTATACATTTTACATAAAGTAAAGGAATGAAGCAAGCCTCTGTTGTGCAGAAGTTCATGGGTAGGTGGGCAAATGTCTGCTTCTGTTCTGTGTCCAGTTTTGTTACATGTAATGTAAATTTGTCTTTCATATCAGTGTGGAATTGAATGGGGTCCTTTAGTTTTAGGTGGTGGACATAGGTATAATTTTCATGTTCTTGCTTATGGGAGGTTAGCAAGAAATTTCCTGAATGAATGACCTATGGGGGCCTGTTCTATTTTGCAGGTGCCAATGATTTTACCTTCTCTTTTCATCAAGAGCTGAGGGGTTGGACCTGAGACTTTCATTTTCTTACAAAGACATCAGTAATAAAGCCACTCACACCCCATCTCACCCTCCTCACAGAGGGAAGTGCCCTTCATTTTAGAATGCAGTCAGATTTTTTTATTCATTCCTGTATTTCAGAATCATTTTTTGTGTGCGTGTTCATCACTGGATACTCTTTTAGACCCTAGGAAAGGAAAGCCCATGGTTATCACTCATAAACTGAAGGAATCTCAGCGGACACAGTCAAACAGGTGATTACAGTGTATTACAGACATGTGACTGTCACAGATTGGTCTGTTGGCATGTATTAATAATATTATTTGTAAAATAAGAGAACTAAACATATGAAGACTCCTGCCTAATACAATAGGAGCAGTTAGAATTGTCTTGTTTCTCTTCATTGGTTATTTCCCAGGCTGCCACTGAAAATTCAGTACATCATTTTTAGTACATTCTATTAAAAAAAAAAAGAAAAGGTCAATCCTATCAACAGCCTCTCAACACATTTGGTGTGTTGTATTTTTTTGCAAAATTCCAGTGATCATCTTTGTAATATATTATCCATCTCACCAGCTCTTTTATTCCTAAATATACTCATGGCCACGTAGAGAAAACTACCAGAAAATATCAAAGACCTAAAATGATTAAGAATCTTGATGCCCTAGCCACTAAACCAGAGGCGCTGAGCAACAGAAATCAGCTTTTTAAAGAAGCAGTTGCAGTCTTAAGCAGTTTAAATGGCTCCCACCCACCACATCCATGGGCACTTTTCAGGATAAAGACTATGCACATCTAGGTAAACACATGTATTGCCTTAAATTTATCTCAATACTTAAAGTTAGTAGCGGGAAAAAAATAGGAAATAGAACTATGAGTGTACATTTGCAAAAAATAATTATGCATGTAAATATCAGAAGGAAACACCCCAACCCGAAGATAACTTAAAAAGTTCAGATTATAGATAACTGGAGTCTTCTTTTTCTCCTAGTTTCTTGAGATATGTTTGTATCTTATATTTTACATAAAAACAGACATAGGCTATAGTCCAGAAAGTAGAAGGGAAGAGGAGAGAGAGAGGCAGGGAGGGGGGTATGGAAGGAGGGTGGGTATTTGGGTGGAACCTCATCTAATGTGCATGATGTAATGGTACATTTCAAAACTATTAAGGAATGAGTATAATTGTCATGGATGTGTTACTTAGTTCAATATAAGCATTTCACATTGTATACTGTAGCAGTACCCTGAACCCCATAAATACATCAATGTACAAAGTTATGATTTAATAAAAGCAAATAATAATAAAAAGAAAACAAAACAGACATAGGGAGAACTATAAAAAAAAAAGAATCTTCACTGAAATTTAGTGTGACTGCGATGCTTATTTTGTCTAACCCATTTTTAGTTTATTTAAGTACTCCCTTTCTCAGTCTAAGAGTCTAAGAAAGAAAATGATGACAATCCGCACGTGCTGGTTTGTGTGTGCGTTTGCAGGTAAGTGCACACATTCACCTGTACATCGCCAGGCTTTCTTTGAGTTCAGGATTTAGAGATGAAATAATGGGGTAGGAGACACTCCATCTCTTTGATGGGGAGAAGGGCAAATACATAAATGCTATTTCTGACCTGTATCTCCCTGAGCTTACAGTTGAGTAGATACATAAGAAATGGATACCATGAGGGAGGGAAGAATAATAAGCCTAATGGGTTGATTAATAGAAGCTTAAAGGGGGGAGAGAATGTTAGTCCGGGGTCATCTGGTGCAGTTTTATGAATGATAGGGTGTAAATAACTCAATTCAGAAGTTAAGTCCCAAGGGCAGTGGAGAGTCAAAGAGCAAAGATTTGCTTCCTAGCTTTTTTTTTTGTTTACATAAATAAGTTTTTTATTTTTCTTCAGTGGTAGCATATTATACCTACTGGTGTTCTCTTTGCCTTTTTTTTAAATTTATTAAATCATAGCTGTGTACATTAGTGCAATCATGGGTACAGCGTGTGGGCTTCATATACAATCTGAAATATTTTCATTCAACTGTTCAACATAACCTTCTTCCTAGCTTTTTTTTTTTTTGTAGAGACAGAGTCTCACCTTATCGCCCTGGGTAGAGTGCCGTGGCGTCACACTGCTCACAGCAACCTCCAGCTCTTGGG
The DNA here is from genome assembly GCA_963573935.1 of Arctocebus calabarensis. NCBI lineage: Eukaryota > Metazoa > Chordata > Mammalia > Primates > Lorisidae > Arctocebus > Arctocebus calabarensis. The sequence goes on from CAUYON010095361.1 coordinate 18,468, forward strand.
CTTAAGCGATTCTCTTGTCTCAGCCTCCCTAGTAGCTGGGACTACAGGCGCCCGCCACAGCGCCCGGCTATTTTTTTTGTTTTTGCAGTTCGGCCGAGGCCGGGCTTGAACCTGCCACCTTCGGTATATGGGGCCAGCGCCCTACTTGCTGAGCCAGAGGAGCCGCCCCTTCTTCCTAGCTTTTAATTGAGTGATGGGACCCTCGCCAATGTGCTCCAGGGTAAGTCAAGGATGAGAATTCAGTCTTCCTTCCCTAAATGCTATTTCTTAAAATTAAAGATTTTAAGATTGGGAATTAACTTCTATTAAATTGGAGTCAAGTAAAAAAGTAGAAATAATATTTCATTCAGAAAAGTAGAGTGTTTAGGACTTTTTGTCCTTTCAAGTTGTGTTCTTGGTTGACAAATACAATATTCACATTTCATGGATGTTGGAGGGTTTTGTTTGTTACTAGAATGTCACAGGGTGAAAATATCCTTTTCTAAATTTTAATAATGATTTAAAATTTATATTTACAATCTTATCCTAAGATATAGAAGAAAAGTGGATAATAATTGAAAATTCCAGGTAATGTAGATAGATAATAATAGAAGGAGGGGTAGGTGCGGAGGTTGCTGAATCTGGGTCTTATAGATGGGGGTGGGGAGGAGAGAGAGAGATACACCATGCACATTTACTTTGTACTTGTTAACCACAGGGTAATATTCTGAGGATATCAGATGGGTCAAGCCTTTAATTCTCATAACAGTTCTATGAAATAAGTACCATTTATTACCTGGCTTTACAGATGGAGAAATTAAAGCAAAGATGGGTATACTAGTTTCCTTTAGCTACTGCAACAAACTGTGCAACAAACCACATAGTGAGTGGTTTAAAACAAGAGAAATTCCACAGTGCACATGTACCACAATGTATTAATCAAGTGATGCGTTAATGGGAATTAACACATTTGGGGATTCCTCCCCTCAAATGGTGAGTGACTACCTTTTGTAATAACCCTTCACTTAGGAGAATGGTCTCCACTTCCATCCAGGTTGTTACAAAGGGTAGTCCGTAGCCATTTTTCTAATGGCCGAGTAGTACTCCATTTTTTTCTTCCATGAAGGACCTGTTTAAAAAGTGGGCAAAAGACATGAACAGGAACATTTCCAATGAAGAAAGTTCAATGGCCAAGAAACACATGAAAAAAATGTTCAACATCTCTAATCACCAGAGAAATCAAAATCTCAATGAGGTATCACCTAACTCCAGTGAGAATGGCTCTTGTCACAAAGTCCCAGAGCAACAAGGGCTGGTGTGGAGGAAGGAAAGGAACCCTCAGTACTGTTAGTGGGAGTGAAACTTGGGTCCGCCTCTATGGAGAGCAGGATGGGGTGACCTCAAACAACTAAAAGTGGGCCTACCATTTATTCCAGGAATCCCACTACCAGATATTTATCCAGAGGAAAAAAAAAAAAAAGACATTTTATTTAAAAAAAAAAAAAAAAAGACACTGTGTGTAACAGCACAATTCATAATTGCAAAGATGTGGAAACACGTAGAGAGGATTTTGTAAATATTTCATGAAGCTTTGTAATGAATATTTTGTAAATTAAGATACATTTGTATACATTAGATACATTTACGAATTGAATATTTTGTGAGTAAACATACATTTAGAAAAGTCCCATTTTCCCCAGGTATGGTGACTTTAGGGGGTGACTTTTGGGACCTTATAAATTGGCTGATCACTTAGAGCAAATATATGGGTGCCACACTAATGGAAAATTTCAATAAAGGGGAAAATGGGTGTTTGTGAGGGGGTCTACGGCAACTCTCCGTACCCCCTGCTCATTTTCCTGTAAACTTCAAACTGTCCTAAAATACATAGCCTATTAATTCAAAGAATAAAAATCAGCTCCTTTCTGATAGGATAAGCAATGCTGTTGGCAGTTCTGTGTCCCTTCATGAGGAGAAATCAATCTGAAAGAGCACAAACTTGACAGATTTCCTCAAAAACAGCAGTTGTGAGGGACAGAAAGATTGATCTGCAGTGTTCCAGCACCTGATTCCTCACTGCCCTGTAGTTTTATGGGTCAACCCTTATATAAATTCTGAGAGTCAGCCTGCTATCCCCCACCTCTCAATATTCCCCCTAAAATTACTAAAACTAAATTTGTTTTTCCTACATTTGAGAGTGATAGTACTGCCCCAGACCCACAGGCTGACTGGAACTTACCACTCTGATCTCTCTTGCTGAATTCAAAGATTCAACCAGACAGTTGTGCCCCTCCCTGCCAGCCTCTACCCCGGTGTTCATTAGGTTAATTAATTTTTCATCCTGTCATAGTAGTAAGTGGAGAAACTGAAGACAAAACATCTTTACCCACTGCGTAATCACCAGGCCATTCTCCTAAGTGAAATCACAAAATGGAAAAACAAACACCACATGTACCCACTGTTAGACTGGAACCAATTGCTCCACACTCATGGGTACCCATGGCAGGAAAGCTCAGTAGAAACCAAGCAGGTGGCCTGGGGATGGAAGGGGCCTGTAAATTCACACCTAACTGGTACAATACACACTCTCAGGTTGATAGGTCCAGTTGACTCATATAAAAAAGCAGTTCATGTAGTCAAAACATTGGTACTATTCTGAAATAAAAAAGAAAAATATAGGGGGCTCGTGAAATCACATGAAACAAAACATGAGGGAATTCTGAGGGGGGGGAAAAGTGTAGGGAAAGTTAAAAAAGAAAATGAAACAAGCACCTGGGTCTTGTCGGTGAAACACAGGGCTGGAAAAAAGAGCTGTTGCCAAGATTTGGAATTCACACAAACATACTAGGGCAATTCTTTAGCATCATCTGGACAAAATCATTTTGATTTTCTATGTTCTATGCTTAAGAAAGGTGCCTGGTTCCAGTATTTCTATGAAAGTACTTCTAAACTTAGGACTTGGATAATTGTCTTAATTTGGTTTTCCTTAGTGTTGTCTGTCTTTGATGTTATCAGTTTTGATGTTTGAAAAATGCTGAGCTTTTGCAAAAGATCATTTGTACACACCGAAAGGTATGGCCTACTGGTTTCAAAAGTTTAAGGTCCAAGGTATAACGACAGGGCTTATAGACTATTCTGCATGTAGATAGAAAAATGCGCACAACATATTTCTAATCTTTAAATCTCTTTGACTGTCTTCTTCAGGTAGTAAATAAAATAACCATGGAATATCTGGGTTTTTTTTTGTATCTTATTTTTTTAAATGATTCTCTCCACATTAGAGGTGTTGCCCAGCCTAAGAGTGAGGAGATAAGTTGCAAGGATCTGAAAGCATTTTATATTACTTATGCAATCACAAGGAATTATCTTTCTTCATTATTCATCTTCTCATATATTTTTTCAGACTGTATTATTATGTAGATTTCCCCAGCATTCTCACATAATTAGTGTAACCTCAACCCTGAAGTTCAGAAAAACATTTGCAACCAAAAAATAATATTTTGATTTCTTAATAATGCTTTGATGTGCTAAGTTAAGCAAGTGAATAGAACCAGAATTCATTATTTTCATAAGGAAGTAATTTTGGAATATAATTTACAAAAATAACATGTAAGGGATGTCACACTACCACATATGTGCTTTGGGAAAGCCCTGAGATAGGCATTTTCAGATGAATAATTGTTAAAAATTGACTAGAGTGTCAAAGTTTCTTCTGGGGGCTTCCAGTTGGCTTCACATAAATTCGCTCATTTGTTCATCATAACTAGTCTTTTCTCCTATTCTGTTTCACGCAGGACAGAAGAGTGAAGTGCAGAAAGTTAAGTGACTTAAGTGCCAGAATCTAGACCAAGAAGCTGGGGTGCGTTAGCCCGGACTTGAAACGCTATGTTCTTTTCTAACTTTTGTTACCTAGTCTATGGGCCACCAAAGAACATTGACTCATTCTTTTAGGAAGTATTTTCTGGATACACAAATATAGGCCAGGTGCTGAAGGTTTCATTATTACTTGTCAAGCCTTATACTTTTCTTCATAGTTTTTTTTTGTTTGTTTTTTTGAGACAGTGTTTTATTATGTCGCCCTTGGCATCACAGCTCACAGCAACCTCAAACTCTTGAGCTTAAGCTATTGTCTTCCCTCAGCCTCCCAAGTAGCTGGGACTATAGGCACTCACCACAACACCTGGCCATTTTTTGGTTGGAGTTGCCATTGTTGTTTGGCAGGCCCGGGCTAGATTTGAACCCGCCAGCTCCCCTGCATGTGGCTGGGGCCCTAGCCGCTGAGCTACAGGCACAGAGCCCATAGTCTTTTTAATCTAATGAATAGAAGAGTGACTCACGGAAAGGCCCTAGAATCCAGCAATTCCCCTTTGAGGTGTATACCCCAAAGAGTTCAAAGCACAGACTCAAACAGATACTTTCATAAAAATGTTCATCACAGCCTTCTTCACAATAACCAGAAGATAGAAACAACCCAAACATCTTCTGATAAGGTGAATGGGTAAATGAGATATGTTTATATATATACACAATGTTATTAGGCCTTAAAAAGGAGGAGAATTCTGATCACACCACACATTGGGTGAACTTTGAAGATGTTATACTAAATGAAACAAGCCAGGCAAAGAAGACGAATATTGCACTATTCCACCTACGTGAGATTTCTGGAGGAGTCAAACTCATAGAGATGAAAAGTGGAATGGTTGCCAGTGATGGCCAGGAAGGGGCCAGGTGGTGTTGGACAAATACAGAGCTTCAATTTGGGGAGACAAAAAGAGCTCACAAGAGCGGTTTTGTAACAGCATGAATGTACTTCCTGATGCTGAGATGTATACTTGAAAATGGTGTAAATCACTTACTTGACATCATGTATACTTATCACACTAAAAAATAAATATAACAGAATATGGAATGCACACTATAAAACATGTTATACGTATTACCTCTGCCCCGACGATAAGAGCTCTGAGGATGCTGGATCGTTATTTTCCCCACGTGACACACGTGCAGCTGAGATTCAAGGAGGTGGAAAATTTGATGCAGGTCACTCCGCTTGTTAGCAGACAGCTAGGATGTGAATATAATAGTATTTAACTCCAAAACTATACGTATTAATCACTGTGCTCCATTATTGATTGAGAGTATGCTGAACTGGTTGTTAGACCATTGTTTCATGGGCTTCCAAAATTTTGGTTGGGGGCATCTGAGAGGTTTTTGGTTTTGGTTTTAGTCTTTGATGCTTCTTTGAGAGAAATGAATGTCCTTTCTCTTGTGTTTTTTGTGTTTGGTTGTCAACGTATTTGCTATGGCGTATCTGGCCGTGATTTATCTTTGTATGTAGACTGCGTGGGGTTCCCACAGCTTTCGGCACAAAGGCTTTTTATCTTTTGTATGCTTTGCAAAACCTTAATTCTTACATTTTCAGTAATTGCTGTGCCATATAGTGTCACGCTTTTTAAATCCATAACTTTAATGTTAGATTATTTCACCGTAACTCACAAATCAGTGTTCGCTTTTCTCTATTTTCCACGTCTTTCTTCCATGTCTCAACCTTTCTGGTTGCTGTTACTGTTGTTTGTTTCCATTTTGATTTAACTGATGTATTTTTCCGTTTATTAATCATTTAGCCTTCAGTAGCATCAAATTTGCTCAACTGAATTTTTAATTTTATTCTTTTTTCATATCTAGAATTTGGTTTTATTATTTTGTGGATTTGTTTCTCTGATGAATTCTGTAGTTTTCTTTTATTATCAAAAGCTTATTAATCCCAGTTAGTTTCAACACTGGGCCTGATATTTAAATAAGTCTAGTCCTATTTCTAGTTTTTATTTTTGTTTCAGTTTTTTAGTGTCTCTTTATATGTTGTGTGTGTTTGCCAACCTTGGATGTTGTTTATAAAAAAAACTGAAGAAATGATTGGGGTACTGGATGGAATAAAATTCTATAAAGATTTGCTTTTGTTTCTGGGAGGCAGTCCAGCCCCGGGCAACTCATCTTCCTCTAGTCTGGAAAGAGTTGATTTGAAGTTTTCTAAGCTCTATGAGGACGTCTTTATTTCCAGTTTCAACTTACTTTGCATATCCCAGCTGAAAATCTGAGGTATTTGTCCAACCCTGACACCTTTGCAATTCCTAAATTCTGGGTTTTATCTTCAAGCTGTTATAAAATTCCCCAAAGATGTATTAACATTCTTACATACTCAGCCCTTTAACTTTTGCATGCAAATCAGCAAATACCTGGGGGTTAAAACCCCCATCAAATACTCCGCTCTCTCCTCACACTTTTATTCATTTTTTTTCCTTTTTTTTGCCTGAGATCTCAGTTTAGAATAGGCTCCCTATCTTGGTAACAAATTTATACTTCAAACCATTGTCTTTTTCTCCAAATTTTGGTGGCTCTCAGTGAGACTGTCAGTCTGCTATAAACTAGTCAAGTGAAATGCAATACTGTTTGTTAATTAGAGCCCTCAGAATGCAGATGGCCTTGACCTTTACAGTGCTTCTACTTATGATTTTGGACTTTATAATGTGTTTATCCTGATATGACCTTCTTGTAAGTCAAGCAGCATCTGGATTGTTGGACTTGTGTTTTTGTCTGCATGATGGTTTATTGGGGGCATTAAAAGCATGTTCAGTTTGTGATGTTTCGACTTACAAAGGGTTTATTAGGACATAACCCCCCATGAGTCGAGAAGCATCTGTACAGTGTCAGGGGAGTTGGAAGTCATGAGGTCTTCTTTGGCACATTCACTTTCAATGGCATTTTCATATAGAATATAGGAGACATGTCCCCTTTCATCAGAGTGTGCTGAGCATACTTATTGCCCTAGAAGGGCTTCACTGAGCAACTATATATTATATATTAAAAGGTTATGGTAGGGAACTGAAGAGATGCTGTTTTAGTTAGGCTAAATTCTGAAATATATATTTATAATACCTGTACATGTTTCTATCTTTATATAGAAATATGTATGCATATAAGCTAAGTAGGAGATAGACATTCATGGTTATATTCTGATATTTTTCATTAATAAATAGCCAGGAGTCAGTCACTCACACATGTATAAACTTAAGGGACTCCTGGTTTCAAATAGAACCACAGAGAAATTAATAGAACAGATAAGATAACTCTAGATAAAAAACATGTAGCTTAGCGTTCATTAGGCATATTGATTATATGACAGTATAATATAATAATAACAATAATAATCAGTGGAGATCAATGTGCTTCCAAACTAACCCTAGTCCTTCATGGCCTTAGGTCACTTTCCCATTCTTGGAAGCTGCAGATTGGATCCCACTTGCTCCTACTTTTAATTTGATCACCTGTACTCTTGCTTGAGTCTAATTCAGTGGTCTCAACCTTCCTAAAGCCCGCGACCCTTTAATACAGCTCCTCATGTGGTGGTGACCCCCAACCATAAAATTATTTCCGTTGCTACTGTTATGAATCATAATGTAAATATCTGATATGCAGGATGTATTTAGGCAACCCACAGGTTGAGGACCGCTGGTCTAATTTGTTGGGAAACCAACCTAGCATTGCCTACTGAGGTCCCTGTGCTCAGCAGAGATCCCCCAAGCCGGCCAACTGGTACTTCTCCAAGTGTCCATACCTTTTCCATGGCTCTGTTTTTGAGTTAGAAGGAAACTTCTCTTAGTCTTCTCAGTCTTCCATAACAAAATATCATAGATTTGGTGGCTGAAATAACAGAAAATTGTCTTCTCAAGGTATTGGAGGCTGGAAGTCTGATCCAGGTGCCAGCGTGTTCAGCGTCTGGCGAGAGCGCCCCTGGCCTGTGCACACCTGCCTTCTCACTGCGCACTCGCGTGGCAGAGACCGGGAGCAGCCCTCTCACGTCTGGTCTCAGAAGTGCTCTAATCCCATCTTCATGATCCCAATCTCATGACTTTATCTACCCCTAACAACCTCCCAAAGGCCTCATCTCCAAACACCATCCCAACGGGGAGCTGAAGTTTCACTCTATGAATTTTGGAAAGATTATCATCCCAAAGCATCCCAGGAACCTGATATTAACACTATATGATGCCTCCTTAGCTAAGTAGGCTTTTCTGTCAATCTTCATCTGGTATGTGAGTACCACAAAAGTGCTTTAATCAAAACCTTAAGACTCACGGGTCAGTATTGTTGATAGCAGAAAGCATGCAAGCACCAAATTTACTAATCCAAAAGAATGACAAGGAAGCCAGGTTTCAAATATCCCCATACTGATTACCCGTGCTGTACATTACAGAGCCCAAACTGTACCACTTCACACAGAGGATCCTATACAATGTTTTCCTCAGTTTCACCTTAATGTTTGATTATTGAATTATTACATTTTGAAACATTTCCAGAATTGTTTAATTTCAAAAAACTCCTAGAACCAGAAAATACATGAGAATACAAGTTTCCTAGATACAAAAATAATTTTTTTTTTTAAATTTCAGGTAGGCAGAGAAACTTTTACAAAGTTCCTTAAAGGCATTATATAACCGTGATTTAGAAATTTGCATACTAGGCAGTATCCATATTCTAAACACCCTCAAGTGAAAAATAATTTTCATATTTTATTTAGAGAGAGACAGATGTTAAAAATTTAGGGTTTCAAGAATTATTCACTAATGTCTATTTAGTATGAATACTTTATGTGGTTAGTTGATCACTTATGAAGACTGTATCTGAATATATTTCATAAGATACTTGTTTTGGACTGCCAGTTTCTTTTGTTTATTGATGGCCAGTATTTTTCCAGTAGCTTGAAAAAATCACGACGGGGTTTAAATATCTTTATGGTAAATGCGGGAATTGTTTCTTCCTTCCAGTTAACAGTTAAAGACGGAAATATTTCTCTTACTCTGACTCAGAAATATAAAACATCTATACCCTCCTCCCCAAACCCTTCAAAAAAAAAAAAAAGATACAGGGCAATCATGCATGTTTTCCTTTTATTTAGATTTTGAGTTTGATTAATAGTTAGATGTCAAGAAGTAAACTTAGAGAAAAATCAATCCCTTTCTTGAAATGAGAGAATTTTCTAAAAAGCCACAATCATTTGGATACTCACAGACAGTGTATGTGAAAGTTAACATTTCATCGCAGTGGTCTGGCTTTGGTATTGGATTTCTCATTAGGGAAATGACATCACTTACCTCGGTGAGTCATATCAATGCATCAAGGAAGGTTGGATATAGGGGCACCTATGGCTCAAAGGAGTAGGGCGCCAGCCCCATATACCAATGGTGGCAGGTTCAAACCCAGCCCCAGCCAAAAATTGCAAAAAAAAAAAAAGAAAAGAGAGAGAAAGGTAGATATAAGCTCGTGGTTGGGAACCAATTGCATAGGAATGAAATTGATATTTCTTGAGATCAAGTTGATAATTTGTGTCATAGTAACAAGAGGAAAACATAATACGCCAATTGCACCTGGACGTACAAAGTACGTGCACATCATTGTCTGGATCCACTTCTATGCACTTGACCTATGGAGTAGGAAGAGCAAACCTGGAAACAAAGGTGCAAGGACTTATCAGAGATCCTAAAATTAAAATTATAAATATCGATCGTGTGATTTGCTTTCATTTTTAAATTTATTCTTTCAAACTAACAGATAAAATTGTATGTATTTCCCATACATAATATGATGTTTTGAAGCACATGGGCATTGTGAAATAACCAAGGTAGCCGATAACACACACATCACCCCGCATGGTCATCATTTTCGTGGTGGGAACACTTTGCATCCGAGCAGCAGGCTTGGAATGTAAAACAAACTTTCCATTTACTTTTCAAGACATTTGCAATTTGTGTTTGCTGAACACCTACAAAATGTGAAGCAGTGAATTTACTACTGGTAGGAATAGTAATGGTTAAGAATCAGTCTCACATTCCAGGGAATTCAGTGTCTAATGAAAGAGACCCACATTCAACAGATGTTTATGCTATAGTTAGGTAAGGTCTTCTCCCGTGGAATTCACGGCCTTGTCTAGGATGCTAAATGGAAGACGCTGGAACTAATCTGGAAGCAAGAGTGTTTTTCTGGGATGCTTGAAGGGTCATCCACAGGTAGATGAGAAGGAAAGGGAGGGTGGGAGAGTGACTTCTCAGACAGGAAGCACAGCATGTTCCACCCCCAGAGGACAGGCAGACGGGGGCCTGTTAATTACAGAGGAAACTCGGTATGACCTCATGTGTGTTTTCATGTGCTGTTTGAGTGGGGAGGGTCAGCACGGCAAATATCATAAAGTTTCCTCTGTTCTTCTGTGTTGTGAATGGAGATTGTAGTGGATATGCTGATGTACTGCTCAGACGCGCTGCTCCAGGAAGAAAGCACAGATTTGCCCAACTGCTGGAACATCAGTGGCTTAAGCTCAGTTGGCTGCGTCTCAGGGACTTCTCCTCCGTGAAGACAACCTCCTGGCCCATGCTCATGTGTACATGCAACTCCTAGTCTCAATGGGAAAATAAAGACCAGGTCCTTTGCATTTTATTGGTCAACTCGGAAAGGTCATCTCTACTCTCCCAGTCCCCGTAGAAGGGCTGGGGCCACTATTGCAACCCTGGGCAGCTCCCTGGTCCCCCTGCCCTGCCTGGTGTCTTCATCCCACACAGGTGTTGAGCTCTTGTGCTTCTGCGCACTCATCTCAGAATCTATTTCTCCAGCACCTTAGTGATCGTTCCCAGGGCTGTTAAGAATACATATAGAAAAAATGTGAAAAAAAGTCCTCTAAATGAGATCACCATATAAAATGCTAATTATAAAGTTAACTATGGTGTACAATAGCCGCCCAGACACTATCCATAGGGTCTTACATTCAAAGTTTTGAGCTAAATTTATTGGATTTTATTTTTTAACTAATAAACATTAGCAAAATAAGATTTGTACCTAGTTAGAAAACAAACTGCACGGAGAACATGATAAAAACCAATTTATCTGTCCCCACCTCTATCACAACCACTCAACCCATCACACACTCTACGTCCCAGCACTTAGCCATAGTCACTTTTAACAAATCTCAAATGTCTGTGTCTGTTCTCCTGAGGTTTCCTGTTTTCCTTCCTGCTGCCAAATTAATATGCTTTACTTCTCTTTTTAGAAGATCAGTTTAATACATTGTGTTTTAAATTCCAGTTTCAAAAGTTTGGGATTTAACGCAGACGACCTTTCATCTCCCTTTCCGCTCCTTTCAAAATTAATTGTTACACTCTTATTACTTTAGTGAAATTAGTACCTTTAAATTATATTATACTATTATTTGGTCAATGCCATTTTCTACACCATAATATTTCTAAAGTACTGTGAACAACAGCCACAAAATCATAGTTACATCCTCGTAGCTTCTTCTTAAGTTTTGGTAGTTAAAATTTTGGGTTGTTTCCTTTGCTTCCCTTTTATGTCTTGAAAAGTAAACCTTGAAACTCTCATATAAAAAATTTCAAACAAAGACTATGTAAGTGAAAAATAAAACTAAGATATGTACCTTTTTATTTCACTAACAAAAGATATTATGGGACCCTTCTGTGACAGTGTTATTCATAATTTGCAATAGAATTACCTTTGTAAGGGGTCAAATCTAGCTGTGCAATAGTCACATAAATAAGTGGTGGCTTAAAAGAGGAGAAAAGAAAAAAAATTATATTCTCAAACTTCTATCTCTTGGTTGATAAACTAAGGCAAAAATCTCTTGAGTTTCGGCGCCTGTGGCTGAAAGGAGTAGGGTGCATGTTTACCAATCCCGTGGCTTCTCAGCCACGACCCCGGTCATACAGTGTTTCACATGCTATGTTGTTCTGATAGCCTATCACCACTAGACACAAGAAGGACCTTTTATTCCCCAGTTATGACAGCCAACAGTGTGATCAGACATTGCCAACTGGTCTCCTTCAACTGAGAACCACGCATCGATACAAATTGCTGATAGAACCTAATTTTTACTCTGAATATTTTTAGAGACAGACACACCTAAAGACGCTCCCACGGTGAGCTGCTTGTGTCTTGGTGAGTCTTTGGCCTGGTTCACAAGGAGTCAAACAAAAGCCACTGTTCCTCGGCAGGTCTTATGGGGGGTAGGTATATTCCTCTTTTCAAAAGATGTACGGGCAGGCTGATGTAATTGCCAACAACTCTAGCATGGTGCTGAATGTGTTTTGTCAACTAAGAAAACTGAGTGGGTAGGCTAACCACAGCTGGTGCGGACTGCTTTCTCCCACAAAGTTTTGATATTGAAATGATTCTAGTCCTGGGCACACTATTTCATCTTTGTGACTTTCTCATTATGAGTTAAAATGCTGATTATGAGCATCAACTAACAATGAATAAGAAATAAGAGGAAGGGTGTTTAATGTGGAGCCAAGGCCTAACCAGATTTTGCTTTTCATTTTTCAGGAAGGGAAGTAACAGTCCCAGGATTTAATGGCCTTGTTAGTACTAAGAGTTCCACTCTCCAACCAGCTCCTTAGGAGTTATATAAGATAAATCTGGATTATATTTTAAGAATAGAAAATTCAACATAATACCATTAAATTCAAACCAGAAGGTTAAGTTGAATCCACTTTCCACCATTTTAATTGCTCAGTCAAGAGAAAACAGTATATTGGCAATCTGTAGAAGGCAGATAACATTTATTTCAGCCTCTTCCAGGTCTAGATATGCAGCAGGAATTTGTAACTTATCCGATTATTTTAATAATTACAATGTTTATTTCCTCCTCCCACCACTACTCTTTCAGAGAAGATAAGTAATTTACCCAAGTTCTTACATCTAGTAGCAATAGCACTATGGTTCAAATTCAAGTCTGTCTGTTTTCAGAGCCTACTCTTTCGTCTTCCATTCTATGTCAGTGACAATGGGTAACTCTCCTTGGGAAAGAGTGATCTATCATACAACATTTGGGTGTAACACAGTTCCTCTGATGTACAGGAAGGACTTGTTTCTCTCTGCTTATCTATAGAGAATCATTCTTTGCGTGTGCTTTTGCTGAGAGAAACAGGATGTAAAGTTTCCTAACATTAACAAATTGCTACTTCTTTGATTACTGAGACTTCATAAGTCCATTCAAGAACCACGTTGATGAGGCATGGAATAATATCACTCTGCTACAGTACATAAAATGTGAAGGAAACTCATAAACTCTTAGAGTGAGAGTTTATACTTTGGATTCCAAGGTAATATTATCTATTTCCTGCCCATCCCCTGTATGCAGATACTATGCTAAGTACTTGGGATGTAAAGTTGTATAAGCACTGTCTCCTTTCATGTTAGTTCTTAGGGCTGCTGTAACAAGGTACTGTAAATGTGGTGATTTAAAACAACAGAAATGTATTCTATGACAGTTCTTCAGAGGGAAATCAAGCTAGTAGCAGCATGATGCTCACTCTGAGGGTTATAGGAGAAATGACCCTCAGGCTTCTTTGAACTTCTGGTAACTCTAGGCGTTTTTGTTTTGTTTTTTTTTTTGGTTTGTGGCTGTATCGCCCTAATATCTGGCTGTATCTTCACACGACCTTCTCCTCTGTCTTTCCTCTGTGTTTGTTCTAAAGATATCTGTCATTGAGTTTAGGGCCCACCCAGGTAATCTTAGCTTGAGAGCCTTAACTTAACCAAATCTGCAAAGACCCCTTTTCCAAATAAAGTTACCTTCAGAAGTTCTGGGCTTCAGAGCACAGCACTCTTTTAGGGCCATAGTTAACTCACTATGATCTCTTACCTGAAACAGCATATCACTTTATTTTGGGAAACTGACAGGCAAATGATTATGTGGTAAAATCGTACGGATCCTACGTAAGACATCTGTATAGGGAGCAGAGGGGACACGAAAAGTATCTAGAGAGAAACCAAGAAAGGCTTCACAAAGAAGGTAGTTTGTTAATTTGATTTTGAAACAGAAGAATGAAAACATAACAGAGGGGAAAAAAGACGTAGTTTAGAGTTCTGAAGCAGAAATAGTACACTGTAACCCATTGCCTTCCGAGTGTTTCATTTGGCCCACACTATATCTGCCTACACAATGTTTAAAAGTTAACAGAATTAGTTGTCAACATTTTGATTCTGGAACATTTTACATTATAATCTGGATTTCTGGCTTTCTTTGAAAAAGAAATAACTAGCAATGTTGGGCCTATATCAACACATGACAGAAATCAGCTGGAGCTGAGTGGAAGTGTGCCCTTTGGATGGGACCCATGCTTTCTAGTCTTAAAATAACCAGGCTACATGCAAGAGCTCATGTCTGTAATCCTAGATCTTTGGGAAGCCAAAAAGAGAGATTACTTGAACCCCAGCATTTGAGAGCATCCCGAGCAATATAGCAAGACCACGTCTTATCCTTTTTCACTTTACTCGTTTATGTTTCCTGTGCCTTTTGTCTCTTTAGGCATTTGAATTGCAACCCCTGCCTTAACAGCTTAGATCTGGGAAGGTATGTTGTCAACCCTAGGGTTTCTCATGGTGAAAATGGGATCTACTCTAGTGCTCACTGCCTGTCATATTAAATGTGAGACTCATGTTTGAGACAAAATTAGATATATTGGCTGGAAGCCAGGACATACTCTGGACACTGGCTTTTCCTATATTTTCAAAGTCCTGGCTATTAAATGAAAGGAACCCATATGATATCTGTATCACTGTGTCTGTGAGCCCAGATCCCGTAATATTCTCACACAGTAAAACAGCTAATGACAACAAGTAACTATGCATTGCTATAGTCTAGGCCAAAGAAAGTGTGGACCCTTTGCCAGGCTGTAGATTTGAAGGCGTTTGGAGGTGTGTGTTTTTAGATGAGAAATGTTCCTTTAAGTTTGATAACTGGCTTATATGCAATGTATTGTTTTTCTTACATTGTAGGGATTGATAACTTACAGTAAGAGCTTTTGTTTGAATTTGAGGTTATTTGGGAACTGATATGATTTTACTAAAATTGGAATCAGAAGCCTGCTGCTTAGCAAAACCTCAGGACTTGCCATTTCACAAACTCGGTAGTCATCGTGTGGTAAATGCAGGCACACAATCATCTTGCTAACACAGAAAGGTGGTCTGGTGATTCAGCATGAAGCATTTGTCCTTAGACTGAAAATGTAGAATCTGTCTCTGAAAATTAACAAAAACATAAAAGATCGAAAAAAACACAAGACCTTAAAATAATTTTTAATTCTTAGGCCTCAAAACTCCAACCTAATTAATTAATGCAAGTTCTGGTGAGCATTGGGACAATGGCAGCAGTAGTGGTAGCGTAAGTTTTATATCTTCACAAATCCCCACATAAAATAAAGGGATGAACTAGATAGTAAAACCAGAAACCCTGTGGCAACTTTTATTAAGACAACAAACTGTCAAAGTAGTCTCGTAGAACTCAAAATATGAGGTACAAAAGATCTACCCACAATCACAGAACACTTAACGTCACCACTGAAAACTATGGCAGTGGTAAGAACAAAGGAGTCTGAGAAGGTCTCACCCACCCAAAGAAAAGGATGAGTGAGGACAAAGGAATTTTTTCAGGGCCTTCTGGTGCTAAAATAGTCTGTCTGAGAAACTGTTCCTCAACAGGGCCTCATATAGAGGAGCACAGGTGAGAGTGGGAGAGAAACTGATAAAGATGGATGAAAAATACACATAACACAAATAAAAAGGGGAGAGAGAAGCAGAGCCCGGGAAGCTCAGGAAATCAAAGTATCATGTTATATTACTCCACGAAAATAACAAAAAAGAAAATTCTAGAGAAGCATGCCTCCTAAAATGTAAATAAACCTCAAATCATATTAAAATGAGCACCAGAAATTTATCAATCCAAAATCATATACAGTTATTATATGAAACTAAAGATAAGGATCAAAATAACCTCTCTAGAAATCTTGAAGGCACATGAGATAGAAATGCTTTAAGAAAATAAAAACTGAAATACACAGTATCAAGACAAGCTAGAAGACATTAGAAAATGATATAAGAATGATATAAGTCATGATTTTTAAAAGCTAAGAAAAATGTTGAAAGTAGTTGGAAATAATTATTAGATAATTTTTTACATAAAGACCACATTAAAAGGAATTAAGTAATAAACATAGTAAATGATTCAAAAGAATAAAAGCATAAAGATTAATAATGAAATAATAAAATATTAAGTAAAAAGATTTCAGGCAATGAAAAGCATACAAAAGAGTTCTCTGAAGAATAAAAAACAAAACGAGAAAGTAGAAGAAATACTAAATGCTGTAATTCAAGAAAACTTTCCTTATATTAAAGAAAGAGGAAACGAGTTAATTACATATCAAAACATACACGGTGCTCCAACTCAGAAAAATTAACACCAACATATATTGTAGCAAAATTTTGTTAAAGAAAGAAAAATTACTTGAACAATGACCCCAAAATACCACTTGACATGCATATATGTGGAAAGGAAAGAATATTAGATTCCTACCAGACTTCTTGATAGAAACACTTTATGCCATAAGATAATAGAGTAAAAAAAGGAAAAGAATGTAAACCAGAATTTATAATAAGTAAAGCTGAATAATGAGCATAAATAAATGTGGTCAGCATGCAACAGTTCAGAGGAGAGGTGAGTTTCTAGAAGAAAGCAAGGAAAGGAAGAAGGATCCAAAAAAAAGAACCTACCCATGAATGATTAGCTTCAGACAGCCAAATGACTGGAGAAACATCTATGTTAAGACTATATAGTTTTTTTTTCTTTTTAGAGAATTGAGAATAAATGAAGATTAAAAGAGAGAGACTAGAGGGTATAACTGTTATATGATCTGACAATATGCAAATATGACAAATTCTAAAAGTAGAGATTGTATTAGAGTATGTAAACAATCTTTAATTGTTTTTAAAAAATAATCACAAATGAGTGATATTTTTCATTAACTAGACTTTTAATAACTAGAATTCTCAGTGTAGAAAAAATGAGATGAAGAAGTAATATAGAAGATATTAAGTAAAATCACCATGTTTCTGAATTTGAATCAGAAAGATCCGTATGAGTTCAGTGTATAAGAAATGAATAACCCAATTGCAATGAGCATGTCTAGCACCCAATTTGGGTCCTAAAATACTATTTTTGTATTAAAATAATTTTATGCTTCTTAAAATAACTGACCCCTTTCTGCAGAAAGAAACCAACAATGAAATTGAAACATCTTTACACAATGACAAATCCTAGGATGCTATCAATAGACTCAGAAGCACATGTGAAGATCTCACCTCTGGCTACGAGTGGTAAATATTTAACTTCAACAGGAATAAAAGTGTCAGTGTATTGAGACCCATCACAGATATTTAAGTCCATAAGTTCACAATGACATTAAAAAATAACTGGTAATTTTAAAGAATGACAGAGAACCAATTTATGATCTTCAATACTGGGCATATCATAGAAAAAGCCGAGCATTTATCTTTCTTTTCTAGGTGAACTATGAAATTGATAAACTAAAAACCAAGTTACAAAATTAGAACTCGGGCATTAACAGCTGCTCACAACTCAAAAGAGCAAAATTTAGATATTATGATAAAAAATATAAAATTTAATTATAGGGATAAAAATTGAGTCTGATCAAGCCTCTGAACCTAGAAGTCCACCATTTTCAGTAAAGGCAAAGATCAGAGAACTATGACGGAACAAACTGTGAATGTGCTGTCAGCAAAATCCAGCCTGTGAGGAGCTCCATAGGCCAAGTGGCCAGGGTCTCCTAGAGCTAAATTGTGAGTGAGTGAGTGTGTGTGTGTGTGGGGGGGGGGTAGAAGGAAGGGGAACCAATAGCTTTAAAGAGAAAAGACATTAATCTGATCATGTTGAAATAAAATAAAATAAAACGTGCTGGTCATGTTCTGCCAAAGGTTTATGCCATGAAGGATATCTGTAACAGTATGATCAAAATATTTCTGAATGTATATGAATCGTGCCCTGTGATTGCACCAATGTACATAATTATGATTCAATAAAATTATTAAAAAAAAAAAAACAACAAAGGTTTAAAAGAATGGAAGAATGGTCTGGAATTTTTATCTTCAAGTCACTAGCTCTTCAGCCTGTCAACTAATTACAATTGGAATTCTTTCCAAGCCATTCAATACACCTGCAACGCTCTTGAATTAAAAGGAAGTTTTCTACCTTCAATAGTTGCTTATGAAACATAATAAGAGTTATTAAGAAAAAAGTGAGCGTACGTGAATTTTAACTGAATTTGTTCCTATTTACCTACTCAGCATTTGCACATATTTCATTTTCTTTCCTCGAATGGTATCTGACAGCTCATCATTTCTGGACCTGACCTGTCAACTCCTGACACATAATTCCCTGAGCACCCTTTTGCACTTAAATATTTACTAACTAAATAAACCTGTGTTCCTTAGGAAAACAAATTCTGTTTCATTCACTCTGGCCAAGCTGTGAAGAGTAACCACATGAGAAGTGGCTGAAAACTCCGTGTCCATAACACAATCAGTAGTAATTTGGGGGATCTCATTTGAAACCACCACTTGAAACCAACACGGCAGCTGAGTGTTTTTTGAATGTTCTAACAGTCTTCTCGCTGCACTTTGATTTTTGCATGTCTAGAAAATGTTGTTCTTTGATGCCCCCCACCACATATACAGCATCTCAGAAAGCAAAACTTTCCTAGGTTGTGTAGCTTGCATTTAAAATCATCTCTTCTGATACATAGCCTCCACATCTGAGATTTTTTAGCCATCTTTTTTTATATAGCAACATGTAAAGAAAAGACTTTGCATTTTATGCGTATAATTTATTATTTATATATTTATTTCCTAGTCTCCCCACACACTAGATTATTATTATGGTTCATGATATAATTATGGGTATGTGTGTATATATATATATGTATGTATTTTTTTTTATCATTAAACCCAGTTCTCAGCATTGTACTTGAGATATAGACTGCCCTTGATACTTAAGTAAATGCCTAACTGTCTAAACAAACAAACTGATAATATTCTCTTTTATGGATAATATTCTCCTTTATATACACCATCCAACATAAATACTTGATTCCAAATATGATATAATCTAACTAGTATGGTAATTCTACGTTCCCCAAACCTAGATGTTCCCCAGGTATCCATGAATTATATGATGTCACATAACTTTTCATGTATTTCTTCCTCAACCAAATTTTATGATTGACATTTTTTGAATATATTTGCAATTTGATTGTCATTTAACTGTGCTGAATTTCCTCTTACATTCACTTTCCAATCCAGGAATTCAACCTTTTGAGATCATTCTTTAACCTGCAAAGTATGAGCTGGCTTCCCCAGACTTAGACCAACAGCACATAGGCCTTCTTACCAGGCATCAGTGATGATGTCACAGGGTGAAGCCCACCAAGGGCGCTGAGATCCCCAGTGCTCTTTGCTCACACCCATGTGAGTCTCGGAATCGACCACATTGAACCCTCTTCTTCAGTAGCATCATCTAATCATCTAACGCTACCTCATTCTTCCTGCTCCCTAAGGCAGCTGGAGAAACTGAAAAGAGGAAGTTAGGACGAGAAAAAAGGAGAGCAATTGATTAAATAGTCCACTAACATTACCAAAATGAAAGTGAGTAAGTTTCACTCGATATGCTTTATTTTTAATACAATACTTTGACTTCCTGTGATCCCTTCTTTATTTCTGAGCCTTTAATGTTTTGTTAACGTTTTGTTTCCTAGAATTTGTGGAAATCATTAGTTTTTTCCTCTAATTTAATGTCTAAAATGTACATTTCATTCTTTTAGAAAATTGAGAAAATATTTGTATAGCACCAGCCTTTCACCACCAATAACAATTTTGTAAAATTCCATTTGATGAAGTTTAGTAGGTTTTATAGAAGAAATATAAATTAAATTTTTATAAATAAATATTTATTAGATGCTGATTTTCTCAGAGTGATGAAAAACTGGTTAGATTCACAAACAGTAGCTGTGTTAGGTTTGTTTAAAAATATTTGGTTAGTTTACCTATTTCAGGATCTGATAGAGATAAAAATTTAATTATTGTTTTTTATTAAATTATAGCTGTACATTAATGCAATCATGGGGCACAAAGCACTGGTTTCATATACAATCTGAAATATTTTCATCAAACTGTTTAACACAGCCTTCATGGAATTTTCTTAGTTATTGTGTTAAGACCTTTAAATTCTGCATTTAGTAAAACCTAATTTTTGTACTCTATTTTGTGTAACTCAGACATTAACTAAAAAATATTTAAGTGAATTAGAAAAATATTGAGCTGGTGGAATCCTGGTAGCTAGAACACACAGATTCAAAAATAAAAATGCTATTATTGTCTCTGGAATATTACGGAAAAGTAAGGTGTTTACAAACATCAGAAATTTTCTTCATTGATTCTGATAGCTCAGATTTTGGATTTTTGACATCTATTTTAACCATGCTACTTCCACTTACTAGACACACAAATTTTGGCACATGTCTTAAACATATTAGGCCTTTCCTCCCCATTTGTATTATGAGATAATAAATAAACCTTTATATATTATTTATTTTTTTTTTTTTATTTTTTTTTTTTTGAGACAGAGCCTCAAGCTGTCACCCTGGATAGAGTGCCATGGCATCACAGCTCATAGCAACCTCCAATTCCTGGGCTCAAGTGAGTCTCTTGCCTCTGCCTCCCAAGTAGCTGGGACTACAGGCGCCCACCACAACACCCGGCCATTTTTTGGTTACAGCCTTCATTGTTGTTTGGCGGGTCCTGGGGCTGGATTCGAACCCGCCAGCTCAGGTGTACGTGGCTGGCGCCTTAGCCCGTTGAGCCACAGGCGCCGAGCCCTATAGTTGTGTTATAGCCTTCATATGAAACCTTTAAATTAGCTTCATAGTAGGGCTGAGTACATTGGATACTTTTTCTTCCATTCTTGAGATACTTTGTTAAGAAGGATATGTTCCAGCTCCATCCATGTAAACATGAAAAAGGTAAAGTCTCCATCTTTCTTTAAGGCTGCATAATATTCCATGGTATACATGTACCACAATTTATTAATCTATTTGATGGTCGATGGGCACTTGGGCTTCTTCCA
>CAUYON010095362.1:0-22932 GCA_963573935.1 Arctocebus calabarensis
TTTTTTTTTTTTTGTAGAGACAGAGTCTCACTTTATCGCCCTGGGTAGAGTGCCATGGCATCACACTGCTCACAGCAACCTCCAGCTCTTAGGCTTAAGCGATTCTCTTGCCTCAGCCTCCCGAGTAGCTGGGACTACAGGCGGGCGCCCGGCTATTTTTTTTGTTTTGCAGTTTGGCCGAGGCTGGGCTTGAACCCGCCACCTTCGGTATATGGGGCCGGCGCCCTACTCGCTGAGCCACAGGAGCCGCCCTCCCGGGTATATTTTTGTTGCAGTTTGTCCGGGTTTGAACCTGCCACCCTCGGTATATGGGGCCAGCGCCCTACTCATTGAGCCACAGGTGCTGCCCATTAACAAGATTTTTTTTTTAAAAAAAAGAATACATGGGGTGGCGCCTGTGGCTCATCGAGTAGGGCGCCGGCCCCATATACCGAAGGTGGCGGGTTCAAACCCGGCCTCAGCCGAACTGCAAACAGAAAACTAGCCCAGCATTTTGGCGGGCACCTGTAGTCCCAGCTACTCGGGAGGCTGAGGCAAGAGAAACGCCTAAGCCCAGGAGTTGGAGGTTGCTGTGAGCTGTGTGACGCTACGGCACTCTACTGAGGGCCATAAAGTGAGACTGTCCCTAAAAAAATAAAAAAATAAATTAATAATAATAATAAAATAAAAAAGAATAGATGTTGAATTCTATTGGAAATTTCCTACATTTATGGAAATGATTCCTTAGCTTCAATACATTAATGCCATGAATTATATTAATTGACTTTCCAATATTAAGCCAACTTTCCTGGAATAAATCAAACGCAGTCATGCACATTGTAGTTTTTTTTTGAGACAGAGTCCAACTCCATTGCCCTGGGTAGAGTGATATGGCATTATCATAGCTCACAAAAACCTCAAATTCTTGGGCTAAAGTGATCCTCTAGCCTCAGCCTCCTGAGTAGCTGGGACTACATGTGTCCCCCACCATACCTCGCTAGTTTTGTTTTTTCTACTTTTTTTTTTTGAGACAGAGCCTCAAGCTGTCACTCTGGATAGAGTGCCGTGGCATCACAGCTCAAAGTAACCTCCAATTCCTGGGCTCAAGCGAGTCTCTTGCCTCTTCCTCCCAAGTAGGTGGGACTACAGGTGCCCGCCACAACGCCCGGCCATTTTTGGGTTGCAGCGGTCATTGTTGTTTGGTGGGCCCGGGCTGGATTCGAACCCGCCAGTTCAGGCGTACGTGGTTGGCGCCTTAGCCTGTTGAACCACAGGCGCCGAGCCTGTTTTTTCTATTTTTAATAGAAACGGGGTCTCAGCCTTGCTCAGCCTGGTCTTGAACTCCAGAGCTCAAACATTCCACTTGCCTCAGCCTCTCAGAGTGCTAGAATTACAGAAATGAGACACCCTACCTGGCCTCCTGTAGTTTTGTTTATATACATTGCTTAACTTAATGAGTATTTTTTTTCTTTTGGAGGTTCTTTGTTTAGTATTTTTTACACCTATGTTCAGTAAGATATGCTTTTTTTTTTTTTTTTTTGAGACAGTCTCATTCTATCATGCTGTGGTGTAAGCCTAGTTCATAGGAACTCAAACTCCTAGACTGAAGTGATCCTCTTGCTTCAGCCTCTCTGATAGCTGGAAGTACAGGTGCCCACCATGATGCCCAGCTAATTTTTCTATTTTAGTAGAGACAGGGTCTTGCTTTTGCTCCAGTTGGTCTCCAACTCCTGAGCTTAAGGGATCCTTCTGCTCTGGCCTCTCAGAGTGCTAGGATTTATAGGCATAAGTCACCTTGCCCAGCCAGGTATGCTGTTTTTATTTAATTCACATAAAGACTGTAAAACAGTGATTTTCAACTGTTTTGCCATGAAAAATTTTAAAGATCATTAATTAAATTATTTTATTTTATTTTATTTTGAGACAAACTCTCAAGCTGTTACCCTGGATAGAGTACTGTGGCATCACAGCTCACAGCAACCTCCAATTCCTGGGCTCAAGTGAGTCTCCTGCCTCCGCCTCCCAAGTAGCTGGGACTACAGGCGCCAGCCACAACGCCTGGCCATTTTTTGGTTGCAGCCATCATTGTTGTTTGGCGGGCCTGGGCTGGATTCGAACCCACCACCTCAGGTGTACGTGGCTGGCGCCTTAGCCTGTTGAGCCACAGGTGCTGAGCCAATTAAATTATTTTTGAAAGACGTTTATAGCAGTTTTTTTTTAACTCTTTTGAGACAAAGTCTTACTCTATTGCCCCAGATTAGAGCTTCGTGGTGTCAGCTTAGCTCACAGCAACCGCAAACTCCTGACCTTAAAGCAATCCTCTTGCCTCAGCCCTCCCAAGCACCTAGGACTATAGCTGCCCACCACAACACCTGGCTAGTTATTTTATTTTTGGTAGAGATGGGGTCTCACTCTTGCTAAGACTGGTTTCAAACTCCTGAGCTCAGGCAATCCATCTGCCTCAGCCTCCTGGCCTTTACTCTTTTT
This sequence comes from Arctocebus calabarensis, assembly GCA_963573935.1. NCBI lineage: Eukaryota > Metazoa > Chordata > Mammalia > Primates > Lorisidae > Arctocebus > Arctocebus calabarensis. The sequence goes on from CAUYON010095362.1 coordinate 2,467, forward strand.
TTTTTTTTTTGATCAATATAATTTAAGTTATAACTAAAGTTTAACTATAGGTTCAAGTGTGCTATGCGATAAAAAAAAAAAAGGTTGAAAAACACTGCTATAAAAGGTAGAAGTTGGGCTGTGCCTGTGGCTCAGTCGGTAGGGCGCCGGCCGCATATATCCAGGGTGGTGGGTTCAAACCCGGCCGCAGCCAAACTGCATCCAAAAAATAGCGGGGTCTTGTGGCAGGCGCCTGTAGTCCCAGCTACTTGGAAGGCTGAGGCAAGAGAATCACCTAAGCCCAGGAGTTGGAGGTTGCTGTGAGCAGCATGACGCCAGGGCACTCTACTGAGGGTGACAAAGTGAGACTCTGTCTTTACAAAAAAAACAAAAAAGTAGAAGTTAACTTTGATATGACGAATGAGGAATCTGAGGCTCAGAGATGTTAAGGAACTTGCTAAAGTCACATAGTATATCAATGTGGCACAGGAACCCAAATGTAGCCATTTCTAGACCTATAATTTTCGGACCATGACAGTCAACCAGGATGCTACTGGCTCTGACCATTCATCATGTCATGCCCCTTGGGGCCTCTGTTTAGTCTTACTTTGTCACTCTTGGTAGAGTGCCATGGCGTCATAGCTCACAGCAACCTCAAACTCCTGGGCTTTAAGCAATTCTTTTGCCTGAGCCTCCCAAGTAGCTGGGACTATAGGTGATTGCCACAAAGCCTGGATTTTTTTTTTAAGAGATGGGGGTCTCCCTCTGGCTCAGGCTGGTCTTGAACCTGTGAGCTCAGGCAATCCACCCGCCTCAGCCTCCTAAGTGTTGGGATTACAGGCATGAGCCACCGTGTCTGGTGCCTCTGTTTAACTTTCCTGCAAACACAGAACAATTGGTAATGGCTATAGAGGAGAATTTTAAAGCCATATCTGGGCTTAGCTGAAGGACTTTGCTGAGATTCATTGGCATTGCCTGTCATGGGATCAGGAAGGCCAAGTAGCCAGCATTTCCATATGGCATGGGTGGCAATTAGATTGCCCTCACTTGAAAACCCAAATTAATTGGTAAAGGCTTGCTAGAGGGGTGAACTAAGAAGCCACATCTAGTTTCAGCAGGAAAGACCACTGTGATTGATTAGTAATGTCTGCTGAGGCCACAGAATTATAAACATCTAGCAGGTACATTTCATCTCAGCCATCTTTGGCTCAAGATCCAATAGCATAATTGTTCCCAAATATTGGACACTACTGTGTGTCAGCCACTGTCCAAAGGACTCTATGTGCAAATTTTCTCTTTTTATTCAAACCCTAAAATGAGGAGTTTCCCAGCCAGGTGCAGTGGCTCATGCCTGTAATCCTAGTACGCTGCAAGGCTGAGGCAGGAGGATCCCTTGAGTGTAGGAGTTCAAAACCAGCCTGAGCAAGAGCGAGACCTTGTCTCTACTAAAAATAGAGAAAAAAAATTAGGTGGGTGTTGTGGCAGACACCTATATACCCAACTACTTGGGAGGCTGAGGCAGGAGGATTATTTATTTATATTTATTTATTTACTTTTGAGACAGAGTCTCATTATATTGCCTTCGGTTGAGTGCTATGGTGTCACAGCTCACAGCAACCTTAAACTCTTGGCTTAAGTGATTCTCTCTCCTCAGCCTCCCGGTAGCTGGAACTACAGGTGCCCACCACAATGTTTGCCTATTTATTTGTTGTAGTTGTCATTGTTGTTTTGCAGGCCTGGGCTAGGTTCTAACCTGCCAGCCCTGGTATATGTGGCAGGTGCCCTAACCATTGAGCTATGGGTTCTGAGCCCAAGAGGATCATTTGAGCCCAGGAAGATCATTTAAACCCAGGAGTTTGAAGTTCCTGTGAACTAGGCTGACACCAGGGCATTCTAGCCTGGGCAAAGGAGTGAGATTGTCTAAAGAAAGAAAGAAAGATAGAGTTTTCCTCTCCTACCCAACTTCCAATTAATATGAGGAAACTGAGGGTAAGAGACATTTTAAAAATTGCCAAAGACCAAGCAGCATACCAATGGTGGAACAGGGGTTTGCATGTGAGTTCCCCTCAGCCAGAGTCTGTATTTCCTACTTGCACTGCCGACCAAGACTGGTTGGTAGCTCTAACATTTCCCAGCTGTATGTCCTCAGATAGGCCACTTACTGTTTCTGGACCTCTGCTCCATTTTGCTATAAATTCCAAATTACAGACACAGTGGCCTAGAGAACGATCTATAAGTCACATGCAGGTATTGCTAGAAAGCACCCTGGGATCAGTTAGCAATGTCTGCCACAGGCACAACCATAGAAATTTGAAGCAGACTTGTAAAGTCCACTATCCCTGCCTTTTTTTTTTTTTTGAGACAGAGTCTTGCTATGTCACCCTTGGTAGAGTGCTGTGGCATCACAGCTCAAGGCAACCTCAAATTCTTAGGCTTAAGTGATTCTCTTGCCTCAGCCTCCCAAGTAGGTGTGACTACAGGCACCTGCCACAATGCCCAGCTATTTTTTTGTTGCAGTTGTCACTGTTGTTTTAGCAGGCCCAGGCCAGGTTCGAACCTGCAACCTTCAGTGCATGTGGCAGTCACCATAACCACTGTGCCACAGGAGCTGAGCCAATACTGCTACTAATAATCATTCCATGAACTGAACATTTATCATGCACCAGGCATAATGCCTGGTGGGAAGCATTTCAAGGCATTATTTCAATTGTTCTCCCAATAATCTTGAGAGACAAAGAACACATTCTCCATTTTGCAGGTGAGAAAACTGAGGTCAGAGACATTGGGTAATACGAATGGGAAACTTGTTTTCAAACCTGAATCTGTATGACTACAGAGACATTTTCAGCCAATGTCTTGGGGTGGCTCTGTCTCCTTATAGGCATGTATTGTCAGAGATGATCTTTGGTCTTCTTTGGACCTATATTTCCTTCCCACTTACTCTTATACAAAGAATGGAACAGATGGATCAATTCTCCTATATCTCCAGTCAGCTGAGAGTGGCTGGGTGGGGTGGGGGGATCTGGAAGAGTACTCTGATGACACAGCCAGGCTCATGAGGAACGTGCACTGGGTTGATTACCAATCTACCATAGGTGCCTGCACCTGTAGTCCCAGCTACTGGGAGGCTGAGGTGAGAGAATCACTTAAGCCCAAGAGTTTGAGGTTGCTGTGAGCTGTGACTCCATTCCACAGATCTGCATTCCAATCTCATAACATTAGTATTTTACTAATAGCCTAGCCGTAGGCTATGAATTCACAACGTGCCAAACAAAATTCCTTATGTGAAACTTCCATGTCAGTCTCCCAATGTTGAACATTATAAGAATCTTTTCATTGAATATATGAGGAAATTGAGTTTCTTTCTTTCTTTTTTGAGACAAAGTCTCAAGCTGTGGCCCTGGGTAGAGTGCCGTGGTGTCACAGCTCACAGCAACCTCCAACTCTTGGGCTTAAGTGATTGTCTTGCCTCACCCTCCCAAGTAGCTGGGACTACAGGTGCTCATCATAATGCCTAGCTATATTTTTCGTTGTTGTTGCAGTTGTCATTGTTTAGTAGGCCCAGGCTGGGTTCGAACCCACCAGCCTCGGTGTATATGGTTGGCGCCCTACCAACGAGCTATAGGCACCGCCAGGAAATTGAGTTTCAATGAAATATTTGCACAGAGTTCAATAGGGACATGCACAAGGTTAATATAAATGGTGGACTGAGAATCAAATCCAGGATTTGGACTGCAGTGCCCACTCTCCTAACCAAAAAGCTAATAATATAAACAAAATACTATGGGTGGTGCCTGTGGCTCAAAAGAATAGGGCTCCAGCCCCATGTGCTGGATGTGGCAGGGTCAAACCCAGCCCTGGCCAAAAACTACAAAAAAAAAAAAAAATACTGTAACGGCAAAGTGAGGCTGAGAACCTACTTTATGCCAAGCTCTGGAGCATGGTAACATTTAAACTGTGGTTGAGTCTATTCATTCAATTTAACAAATATTTGCTGAGGGCTATCATGCATCAGCAGCTGATGCCACCCTTCTCACTGTTATTGCCTGTCATGCCGCCTTTTGGGGCCTCCGATGAAGGTATAGTACAGAGTCTCCCATGTATGAAGATGGATTCTGAATTCTGATGGGCTGACAGTATTTGCTGTGGGAGCTCAAATAAGCAATCAGAAGTATATAAGTGCCTGCTTCCGGAAATGCTAGAACATAGTTTTTGAACCGCCACTGAGCATGTGCAGTTTTCCTTGACTTCCTGCGGTCACACTGAGAGATGAAAACAGTTTGCTCTGTTTCTCAGAAGGAGAAATAGGATCAGTCAGGGGAACTTGCCTAGGGTGACAGGAGGAGGTAGAAGGGGTGGAGTCATGATTTGAGCCCTGATCTGATGACCCCCGAACCCCCAGAGTTACCAGCTGTCCCTCCCCCAATTCTGTCCCCAGCTTGGATGGAGTGAGGTGATTGGATAAGTCAGGCTCAGGTTCATGGGGCCTGGCTGAATAATCTTGCCAGTACTACCCCTTCCTCCCTCCCATCTGTGCAGGAGCTTAACGGAACCAGTGTCGCCTTTCCTCTGAGCCAGCTGAGCCCATAATGGAGATCAGATTGGAGAAAGCCACACCCGCCCTGCGTAAGCTTGCAGTGAGTATGTGACCTGTGAGAGTGGCAGCATGAGCATATAAGAAACCCTGAGGGCTGGTCCCAGACAGAGATGAGGAGTTAATGTTAAAGAGGGAGAAGGGCAAGAGTCTTCTTTTACATTCTCTGGCTTTTCCAGGTCTCTCTTTCTATGTATGAGATTTCTCATCTTTCAGTTTCCCTCTGCCTCTCTCCTCTTTTGTTTTTCTCTACTCCCCTGTCCCTTTCTCTCACTGAACTCTCCTTATCCATTTCCCATCTCATCACTCTCTCTCCAACTCTTTTTCACCATTGCACATACATCTGACAGATTTTGCCATGGGCACACCTGAGTCCATTTGCTCCCTCAACCCTCCCACATTGGACCCCCTTGCCCCAGTCACAGTGAAGATGTCTGGATACCTGTGACAATAGGGCATTGAGTGGCTACAAATGCTAAGGATGGGCCACCATGTGGTGCTCACTGAGCATCCTACTTCTAGGTCCTTCCTCCACGCCAATGGATTCCTTGGCTTACTCCCTGCCTGTCGCCATAACAGGTCTCTGCTTGAGTAACTCCCCCACTCCATTGGAGAACTTAAGCCCTCAAGGGCCTCAAGGCCCATGTGTGACCTCTGACCACACCCTCTTCCCCTTTGTGCATTAGTTTCCCTTTTTCAAGTTGAAGGGGGTAGTTCTGGAGTGCTGGACTGTAGGAGTTCTGAGGGTCCTCAGGAGGCCACACTCCCGTCCAGACCTGCATGAGGCTCAGAGAGGGGAAGAAATCGGCCTGAGGTCACACAGCAGTTAAGCCTAGCCTGACCTCTGGGGCTTCATTTCTCAGAGCCAGGTGAGAAGGTCCTGGAGGGGAGTGAGAGCCAAGTATGCACCCACCGACTGAGCTGACTGAGCTGACTGGAAATAGAGGCCTGGGAAGAGACACAGTGTACAGAGACACACATGCAGAGACCGAGAGATAGGAAGAGTGGAAGATTGAGGCCCGGGCGCCGGGACCAGACAAAGGACGCGCGGCAGCTCGAGAAGCGGAGTCGCGCGGCAGGGGCGGGGGTGGAGCAGGGGTGGGGCTATAACCGGCCAGCCCCGCCCGCGGGATACGCCCCGGCTGCAGAGTGGAAATCTGAGGGCTCGGGCGAGGCCGGGCCCCCAGGGCCTAGGGGCGGGGCCTAGATGGGCGTGACAGGGCGTGGCTAGACAGGGCGTGGCTGGGAGGGAGGGGCCCTGAGCTCCGGAGCTGACCAGCTCCGTGTCTGCTGAAAGCACCAAGCACCGGGCGAGTGGCGCCGGCGGGAGCGCTCAAGGTCACCTCGCGGCCCAGAGCCCTGGTGGGGTGGGGCTCTTGGACCCGGCATAGGGGAACTGTCTCAGCCCCTTACCCCTCACCCCATCTCCTGGGGTGACGGGGGCCCAGGAGCTGAGAAGTCTTCTCGCTCCCCCCCCCCCGCCCCAACGCGGGCCCTCGTCTCCCCTCCCCCTCCCCGCAGCTCGAGGCGCCCGCGCGAGGCTACGGCCCGCGAAGAAGCGCTGAGAAACAAAGGGACGCGGCAGAGGCGGCGGCGGGCCCGCGGGGCCTCCGGGCGCGCCCCCTCCTCTCCCCTCCCCGCTTGCCGCAAGGTCGACGGGCCCGAGGACGAGACGCCCGCCTCCCGGGCGCGGCCAAGGCCCGGGGCGCGCGATCCGACGCCACCCGCTTCCTCAGGGCACTCGGCGACGCCTTGCCGCTTTGGCCTGGCCCAGCACCAGTAATTAGAGCCCTGCGTTTGCCTGGACAGCCTGCGGGGTCTGGGCCTGGATGGAGGAAGCATCCACCGCCGCCGCGGCCCCTCCCCCATTAGACCCGTTGGAGATGGAGCAATCCCGCCTCCAGGGCGGCGTAGGACGCTCCCCGAATCGCACCCGACTCCTTACATCCTCTCAGTGCAGGCTTTAAGCTGCCTCAGCACTCTGGGCGCGGCCCTGCCCACTCTCAGACCCCGAGGCTCGGTCCTACCCCCCCCCCACCCGGGCCTAGCTAGGCCTGGTCCTACCCCCCCCCTCAATCTCCGCGGAGACAGGGCCCAACCCCTCGTTGCCCCGGTTCCCTCTCGGCGACAGGAGGATACCTACAGTGACCATTCTTGTGTGCCCGGCGGGCGCAGTCCGTGTTGAGGGCGGCTCCGGGGGTCGTACTCTCCTAGCCGGGCGCCCGATGCTCACGCCGGGGTCCCGCCCGGGCGGCCTCTGTTGCGGCCACTGCAGAAGCGGAGATGAAGGCGGCGGCTCCCTCGAGGGCCAGGAACGGGTCCGAGCCCGGGGATGCGCGCGCGGATGACCGGGCCCCGGGGTGGCCTCCGGGTGGCACGGGATGGAAAGAGGGAGCGGGCGCGGGGTTGAGGACGCCCCCTGCGCGGCCCCGCGGGGCCCGGGGAGGTTGCGCTTCCCGACAAAGATCGCGGCGCTCTGTCCTTCGCCGCCGCCCCTCGTTTGGGCCTGTCCAGTCTCCGGTGCTCAAGTCTTCTCCCCTCGCCCACCCTCCCTCCCTCCCTCCGGCCCGCGCTGCGCGCTCCGAGCTCTGGGCCGCGCCGCCGCCGCCCCCAGCCCTTTATAGCAGCAGCTGCCAGCGCCAGCGTAGCTTATTGGCTGCAGCGACAGAGCCCCGCCTCCTCGCGGCGCCCGACGGCGCGGCAGGTGTAAGAGAGCTCATGCTGGCCAGGACTCGGCATCCCCGAAAAGCTCATCCTGGGTGCTCGGGTTGTCATATGTGGGCCTTCTTTCCTTTGCATTCGCTGCTTCCTCCTTTGGCAGTCCTTCTTGGGCAAGGTTTTCTGCTCTGGTGACAGCGGATTCCCCTCTTCAGTCTAGCATATAGAGAGCTGGAGGAGCCAAGAGAGGTGATCCGAGTGATCGTCCGGAGGCACTGTCCACCAAGGAGACTGGAAGGGGACGCAGAACCAAGAATTCAATAGGTAGAGGTCTGGGTCCCCAGATTTGGAAGCATCAGTTGCTGCACCCTTCAAGGCTATGGTGGGAGGGTGGAGGGTGGCTAGGATGGCCCTAGTCTGCCTGCTGGAAGCTGAAACCCTGTAAATTTTTGAACCCTTTTGGGTTCACAAGGTGGGTACTGCACCCAGTGCAGGGGAACTCCACAATGCTCCGAAGAGGTGAAGAGGTTTGGGGACCAGAGATCCAGACAATCCTAACTGGAGACCTGCAGCTTGAGAAACCACGATTCTTCTGGAATCCCATAAAACTGGGGTGGGCAGATCTGTCATGTAAATAACTTGGCCTTCTGGGCTCGTGATTGGTCCTCCTAACAGTGGAATCTTGCGCCCTCTCAAGCTAGGGGGCACTTCGCCTCTTGCTAAGGCGTTGGGAATCGCGCAGCCTCTTTTGGTGCGCGGGCACAGGTATATTCACGTCGGGGCCGCAGGGAGACGCGGGAACAAGCATTCACTGGGGCAAAGGTGCCTCCAAGTGAGGCTTCAGCACCACAGAAAGCAGTCCAACGGCCAGGTCCACGGTGCTGGGGGCTGGGTAGGCGAGACCCCATAAATGGAAAGTCGCAGCCCCCGCCCTATCCTAGTTCTTACACACCCCTTTAGTCCCCAGACCATCAGAGAGTGCTATCAGCGAAAAGAACCCAATTTGCCCAATCAGGGACGGCCCTTGAGAAAAACCAATTGCGGAAGATGCCCTAGAGATTGAGCCAATGAGAGTGCGCGCACCAGAGGGCGCTGCCACGCTGATGGCGAGGGTAGGCCAATGGTAGTGGCCCGCGTAATCCGGGTGGTGGCAATGCAGGTCCCCAGGTCGCCTCTCTTGGGCTACCGACGATAAAGACCCTGAGCGACGGTCTGTCCCCCACCTCGTGTTCCTGCTGGTTCCAGTTGAATCGGACGCCGTGCCAGGAGGGGGGCTACCCTTAGGCACGCAGATCCCGCTGCGGTTCCCATGGAAACTGCCGGCTCCGGTTGTGCTAGGAGAGCAAAGGGGACCAGCCTCCAGAGAAAGGGAGCCTGCGGGGGCGGCGCCAGCGGCCGGACTCGCTTTTCCTCGCTGTGTCTTCCGTCCCCCGCTGGGACAGTCCCAGGCCCGAAGTGAAAATTGAGGCTTAGCTGTGTCCCCTCCGCCCCTGCCTCCCGCCCCGCCCCCAGCTGATGAAGACCCGGCGGGGCCGATCTGCGCGTGGCGCCACCGGGCTCCCCCGGGCACGTGCCTGAGCTCGCTGCTGCGGTCCCGGGGTCACGTGGCTGCCGCCACCAGGGCCTACACGGCTTGCGCGCCATCTGGTGGCCGCACATCACTCCCTGCCCCCTCTCCCTAGTAGCCTGCAGGAAGAGTGGCCTCAGCATCTGCCTCCGGGAAATGGGGCCAGAACAGCCGAAGCCAACTTCCCTCTCCCCGCGGTTTCCTGTTCTGGGAACACGCCGAGCTGTTTCTACCTTGGGGCTTTGGCACTGTCTCTTCTTTTGGCCTGACATTTCTCTCCTCCAGCTTTCGTCAGGAATGGGTCTGTCATTCCGGTCTACGTGCAAATGCTGCCTCCCCAGAGGTCCTTCTTGACCACAGACCTAAACAGCATCCCTGTTAGTTAACACATGGCTATTTTCGGTACAGCGCTTGTCACCAGCTGCAGAAGTGTCACTTAGGGGTTTACCGAAAATCTCCCTAACTAGTCCTGGGGGCTCTCTGAGGATGGAGGATAAGTGTTCCTCAAGAGATAAGGAACTGACATTAGCATCCTGAGTCATGGGAGATGCCCAGAGGTCCCAGAACCTGCACCCTTGTCCAGTGGGAGTAGAAGCTGTTCGGGGCTGCCTGGTTCAGAAGGCGAAAAGAAAGAGACAGCAGGTAGGGGCTACACCCCTGCCTGGCCTCACTCAGGAAGGGACCTGTGTTGGAGACAGAGGGGCCAAGACCCAAATCATCCAGGCCTATGGAAGGGCATCTCCTTTCTCGCTCTTTAATTTCATTCTGCTCTCTAGAAACAGTTCCAGCAATGCAGCCCCAGGCAAGAGCTCCTGGACAGAGTGGGATGGGGGACCTGCCCAGGGAGCCCAGCCCTGGGGCGGCGGGTAGGGAAGGGGTGCCTTCTTCCGGCCTGCGGTCCAGGCGCCCCGCGGCTGCCCTGGCCAGGGCATGGTGTCCCAGCAGACAAATAAATAGAGGCAGTGGTCAGATTGGTCAGGTGGCCTTGTGGTCTGGGTGGCTTTTGAGTGTGTGGAACTTGACGCTGTCCAGCTTCTCAAAGCGCTTTCCGCAGCGTTCGCACGTGAAATTGTACTGCACCTCAGCAGTGTGCTTCTTCATGTGCCAATTGAGGGACGCGCGCTGCCGGCACTGGTAGCCACAGATTTCACACCTGCCAGAAGCCAGTGATGCAGTAGGGAGGGGTCAGGGGTGGGGCTGTCATGGAGCGGGGCAGGCCACAGAAAGGGGCGGTACCCTCTGGAAGGAAAGCAAGGGTGGAACTGTGCACCGACCTGCCCCTGGGACCTCCCGGGATCCCCTCCCTCGGGTCCCCTCGCAGGGCAGGGCGGCCTATCACTTACTGTAGGGGAGTCTCGCCAGTGTGCGTGCGCCGGTGTACCTCCAGGTGATTCTTCCTCTTGAAGGACTTCCCACAAGTCTCGCAGGTAAATTCACGGATACCTGGGGGGCGGCGGAGACGCGGGCCTGAGGACGCTGCTGTCCAGGGAGGGGGCGGCAGGGTGTCTCAGATGCTCTGCAGAGATGGAGTAGTGGCCCATCTCTCCATGTTTCTCAGGCCTTTGGGCACAGGTAGACTAAACCCCACATCCTCCCGGGGAAATGCCAACTATAATAATGACAGCTCATTGCCTAGCCTGAGGCTCAGAGAGACTGCCGGTGGATCTGAATTTGTCCCCAATATTTGATCTTTGGGAGATTTCACATAAAAATCGAAAGTTCTGGCTCGGCGCCTGTAGCTCAACGGGCTAAGGTGTCAGCCAGGTACACCTGAGCTGGTGGTTAGAATCCAGCCTGGGCCCGCCAAAGAACAGTGACGGCTGCAACCAAAAAATGGCCGGACATTGTGGTGGGCTCCTGTAGTCCCAGTTACTTGGGAGGCAGAGGCAGGAGACTCGCTTGAGCCCAGGAATTGGAGGTTGCTGTGAGCTGTGCTGCCACAGCACTCTATCCAGGGTGACAGCTTGAGGCTCTCTCTCAAAACAAAAACAAAAACAAAAAAACCCTCCAAAATCCAAAGTTCTTGGGGCGGTGCCTGTGGCTCAAGGAGTAGGGCACCAGCCCCATATACCAGAGGTGGTGGGTTCAAATCTGGCCCTGGCCAAAAACTGTAAAAAAATAAAAATAAAAATGAAAATCCAAAGTTCTGGCCCATCCAAAATCCACTGCGTAGCTAGGCACAGGCACCACCCTCTCCAACCTGTCCCCAGCCCATATGGAAGACCCACATCACTACTACCAGTGGAGACAGAGGTCTAGTCCAATGCCCATTGTCCTACCCTGCCCAGCTGTCCTCTTTGCTGCTGTCCTCTTTGTCCACCTGGCCTGTGGTTCCAGGTGCTACTATAGGAAAACATCTGGTGGTGTCACCATTTTAGCATTCAGTATTTCTGTCATGTTTGATGTGATCTTTTGTTTTAAATCAATATATTTTCCAGTAAAAAAAACAATAAAATTGCTTTAAAAACTAACATAATAGGCCGGGCGTGGTGGCTCATTCTTGTAATCCTAGTATTCTGGAAGCTGAGGCAGGTGGATTGCCTGAGCTCATAGGTTCCAGACCAGCTTGAGCTAAAGTGAGACCACACCTCCAAAAAAAAAATGGCCCAGTGTGGTAGAGGGCACCTGTAGTCCTGCTACTCAGGAAGCTAAGGCAAGAGAATCCCTTGAGCCCAAGAGTTTGAGGTTGCTGTAAGCTATGACACCACAACACTCTACCTAGGGTGACAAAGTGAAACACTGTCTCAAAAACAAAAACCAAAAACTAACATGACAGGCATTCTGAAGGCTTATTGGAAGGTGGGTCACTGCCCGGCTTTGCCATGGAGCTGCTTCCTAAGTCCCCCATGAGACCTGCTAATGGGGTTATGGGGAGGTGAGAGAGCTGGTTCCTGCCTAAGCTCTTGCAATTCAGAATAGTGGGCATCACTGTGACTCCCATAGCTCCACCTTACCGAGCACATGGAGGAGGCTCCAAGAGGGGCAGTCCTGGGCCAGGGGACCTGCCTGCCCCAGCCCAGACTCTCAGGCCCATATTCTTGTGGTTCAGCTTAGGCCAGCAGCCTGGCCAGGGCCTAACCTGAATGGATGATCATGTGCCGCCGCAGGTGGTTGGATAAGTAGAACTTTTTGCCACAGCCGGGGTGAGGGCACACTTTGGTCTTCCCTTTGCGATGCACAAGGTTGACGTGGTTCTGAGGGTGAAAGGGGTAGGACTGAGCACTATGACCGAGTTGGGGGGCACTTAAAGGTGGGGAGAGGCAGGTCTTATGGGTCAGCCTAGTCTGGAGGATGGCTTTGCCTGCTTGCAGACTCCTAGGGACATAACTGGGGTCAATGGCAGCTTTACTGTACACCTATTATGCCAGGCTCTGGGCTGGAGCATCAGTCAACCCTGTGAAGGGCCTGTTAGCCTAGTTTATGGCCCATATCTCACAAGTGGACAGTGGCAGGGGTGGGCCTGAATTACAGGGCTGTGAGCCCCCCCAGCTAGCCCTTTGCTCCATGCTATGCTGCCCCCAGGGCCAGGAAACAGGCAGCCCTGATTCATTCATTCCCTTGTCCTTTCATTCTTTAACTCACTAGAACCACCTGGGGCCCAACCTACAGCACCAGGCCTGGCACTCAGTGGATGTTTCCTGCATGAGCCACCCTGCCCACAGGCTGGCCTATAGGCTGCCAGATACAGAAGCAGGCCCTACCCAGGCTGCTCCAGGTGGAGGCCTCACCTGGAAGCTGCTGAGGGCTACATACACCTGGCTGCAACCCTCATATGGGCAGTGGAACATCTCGAGCAGACCATCAGCATCCATCACCCGTGACCGCTTGCTTCGCCGCCTCCTGAAGGGGAAGGGACCATGGCGTTGGGTCTGCCACACTAGGCAGGCTTGAGGCCTGCAGGCCATTCCTCACCTGTGCCCTTGCCCCCCTCAGCACCCACTTCTCGGGCTCCTTGGGGATCTCGTAGATGATAGCAGACATGTCACTGCCGTCCAGCTCCTCTCCATCGGCCTCTGCTTCTGGCTCTGCACTTTCAGGCACCATTGCTGCCATCTCTGTAAGCTCAGGGGCCACCGGCTCCTCCTTCTCCTCTTTCTTGAGCACATATGGGTCCTCCTTCTCTACGGGGGTGGACACAGGGCAGGTGTCCATGGGGGAGTAAGGCTGCTGAGGAGTTCACTTTAAGGGCCACTCTTTGTCCTCCCCCTCCCACGTCCCACCCAACCCTTGCCAAAGGCCATGGCAGGCCCCCCAGACCTTTCTTAGTCTCGATGCCTCCTATGGTGGTGGCATCCATGGTGCTGGGCTGGCTGCCCTCAGGCTCGGTCTGGGTGTAGGCTGCCACACCCTCCATCATGGCACAGGGCACCTGCTCGCCCAGGCCACTACTGGGGGTACCAGTGCCTGCTGCCATGTTGAGATGGATGCCTTCAGTTGTGAGGGCATCATAGCCAGGGCCTGCGATGATGATCACCTGTGAGCCGGGTACCATGCCTGGCATGGGGCAGCTGGCCACCACCTCGCCCAGTGCTTCCTGGGACACATTTTCAAAGAGGGTGCTGGAGCCTGCACCCACTTGCACAGGCACCGGCACACACACCACTGTCTCCAGGGCTTCAGGCCCACTGCCTGCTGGGTTGGGGCACAGTGGTGTACCCTGCTCGGCCAGGCTCTCCACATGGTGGACGTCAAAGGGGATATGCACGCCTTCCTGAGTGATAAGCCCGCTGCTGCCCACTGGGCTGGTGGGGGTAACTGCCGCTGCTGCTGTCACTGCTGCTGTGACCTTGACCAGTTGGCTTTCAGGAGGGTCATCAGAGTCAGAGTCAGAGCCTGAGCTGGATGAGTCAGAGCTGCCAGCCACCAGGCCATTGCCCACTGTGGAGAGAGAAGGGGATGGTTATGATAGCAGCAGCAGTAACTGGTTTTTATGGAGCGTCTCCCAGGAACTGGACATTAGGACCCTCCTACTGATAAAAACAGCAGCTACTTTTCAGTATCGCTCCCCAACCACTCCAAGGTACCTGGCTCAGCTGACTGCTCCTATTCCTGGAGATACTCTCCTCTTTGGCTCCTAGTCCCACACTTTAGCTTCCTGGGCCCTCCCTTTTGGCTCCTGCCAGCCCAGAAGGCTGGGGCTGGGGCTTCTTCTTGCACTCAACTCACCCACAGGGTGTTACCCCGCACTGACTGAATTAAAGGCCACTCTTTGATTCTCAACACCATTCAGTTGTGACACCATCTACTTGGAGTGAGTGGCACATCTACAAGTTAGAGGATTTAGTCCCACCAGATTGCCCCCACTTCAAATACCAGCTGTGAGCCCCATATGTCTGACCAACTGGCTATGAACTGAGGGTTCCCATGATCCCTTCTTTAGGTTTAAGAATTTGCTAGAACAATTAAAAGATAATAGCTTTATTACAAAGAATATCATTCAGGCACAGTCAAATGGAAGAGGCATAGAGGGCACCATATGGGAAATAGTGTACAAAGTTTCTGTGCTCTCTCTGGGAATACCACCCTCCCAGCATCTCAATGTTTCTACCAACATGGAAACTCTCAGAATTTCATTGATCAATAGGTTTTTTTTTTTTTGTAGAGACAGAGTCTCACTTTGTCGCCCTCAGTAGAGTGTCATGCCCTCACACAGCTCACAGCAACCTCCAACTCCTGAGCTTAGGCGATTCTCTTGCCTCAGCCTGCTGAGCAGCTGGGACTACAGGCGCCCGCCACAGTGTCTGGCTATTTTTTTGTTGCAGTTTGGTGGGGCGGGGTTTGAACCTGCCACCCTCCGTATATGAGGCTGGCACCCTACTCCATGAGCCACAAGCGCCGCCCTGTAGATCCCTTTAAGTGCTATCGCAAACTATATATGCTAACATTTAGTGGACTCTTTTTCTTTCAACAAGTTGGTTTTCCAAAGAAGAAATAAGAGACTCTGAATAATACTCACAATAATTGACTATTTAGGATGGCCTTAATTTAATATTCTATGAACTTTTCTTGTTACATGTATTGTCTCTCTTTTTTTGTTTGTTTTGTTTTTTGAGACAAGCTCTCTTTGCCAGGGCTAGAGTGCAGTGATGTGATTCATAACTCACAGCAACCTCAAACTTTTAGTCTCAAGGGATCTTTCTGCCTTAGCCTCCTGAGTAGCAGGGACTACAGGCACATGCAGTCGTGCCCAGCTAATTTTTGTATTTTGTATTTGTATTTTTGTATTTTTTGTAGTAGAGGCAGGGTTTTTCTGTGTTGTTAAGGCTGGTCTTGAAATTCCCCTCCTCAAGTCATTATCCCACCTCAGTTTCCCAAAGTGCTAGGATGACAGGCATGAGACACCGTACTGGCCTTGCTCCCTTTTTATAGAAGAAAAAAGTCTGAGGCAGACAAAAGTTTAGTAATTTGCCCAAAGTCACACAGTGAATGGTGTGGTTTCACAAATTCCAGGGATTGGGGTGGGGCATGGTGGAGTAGTGTGGATTTCCCATGATGGAGTAGTGTGGATTTATAAACCCAAGACCAGAGTTCAGGGTCTTGAATTGGACAGGATTTACATTTCTTAAATACTTACAGCACTGGCTCGGCGCCTGTGGCTCAAAGGGCTAAGGTGCCAGCCATGTACACCTGAGCTGGTGGGTTCTAATCCAGCCTGGGCCTGCCAAACAACAATGACGGCTGTAACCAAAAAATGGCCGGGCGTTGTGGCGGGCGCCTGTAGACCCAGCTACTTGGGAGGCGGAGGCAAGAGACTCGCTTGAGCCCAGGTATTGGAGGTTGCTGTGAGCTGTGATGCCATAGCACTCTATTCAGAGTGACAGCTTGAGGCTCTCTCTCAAAAAACAACAACAACAACAACAAAATACTTACAGCACTATTGTCTTTATGGAAAGATGGGGGTCTTCCTACATCACAGGATGATCTCAGAACTGGGCTAAAGGGATCCCTCCCCACCTCAGCTTCCTGAGTGAGCTGGTGCTACAAAATGCATGCCATTATGCCCAGCTACCAACATTGTCTTTTATTAGCATCACATTTAGAGCTCATATCATTATCAAATCAAGCACTGACATATCAAACTGAACAGTGTTATAATCCTTACCATTACTTACTTAGTAGCTTGCTGTGTAATTTCCATTTCCTTTTATAAGTCCATAGTGTTAGATAGGAATGAAATTGTGTAGTTGAGAAGCAGCATTTGTGCTTCGAGTAATTTTTCTATTTAAGTATTTTGGAGTGATACATGAATATTATATCAGTGTTTCTATAAAAAGTGTCTTTTTTTTTTTTTTAAGTGGTGGGGTCTTGCAGTGTTGCCCAGACTGGAATGCAGTGGCTATTCACAGGTGTGATAGTTGTGCACTACAACCTCAAACTTCTGGGCTCAAGTGGTCCTCCTGACTCAGTCCCCAAGTAGTTGGAACTACAGGTGCACACCACCAAGGTTGGTTAATTTAAAAACATTTTTTTTTCTTTTGGTTTTTGAGACAGTTTCACTTTCTTACCCCCAATAGACTATTATAGTGTCATAGCTCACAGCAACCTCAAACTCTTGGGCTGAAGCAATTCTCTTGCCTCAGCTTCCCAAGTAGCTGGGACCTCACACGGTGCCACAACACTCGGGTATTTTTTAGAGACAGGGTCTCACTCTTGCTCACGCTGGTCTTGTGAGCTTGTGAACTTACCAGCTCAGGCAGTCCACCTGCCTGGGCCTCCCAGAGTGCTGGAATGACAGATGTGAGTCACCACACCTAGCCAAAAAAATTTTTTTGTAAAGACTAGTTTCACTATGTTGCGGAGGCTATTCTCCTGGCATCCCAAAGTTCTGGGATTACTGGCATGACATATTGCCCCTGGTAAAGTTTTTATTATGCACATTCGTTTCTTTTTTCTTTCTTTCTTTCTTTTTTTTTTTTTTGCACATTTCGTTTCTCAGAGTTGTACCTTGTTGGCTCGGAGCCTATGGCTCAATGGGCTAAGGCACCAGCCATGTACACCTGAGCTGGCGGGTTCGAATCCAGCCCAGGCCCGCCAAACAACAATGATGGCTGCAACCAAAAAATGGCCAGGCGTTGTGGCGGGTGCCTGTAGTCCCAGCTACTTGGGAGGTGGAGGCAGGAGACTCGCTTGAGCCCAGGTATTGGAGGTTGCTGTGAGCTGTGATGCCACAGCACTCTATCCAGTGTGACAGCTTGAGGCTCTGTCTCAAAAAAAAAGAGAAAAAAATATATATATTCAGAAAAGAAAACAGACAATTACTGCATCAAAATATTAAGCAATATTGGCTCGGCGCCTGTGGCTCAGAGGGCTAAGGCACCAGCCACGTACACCTGAGCTGGCGGTTCAAATCCAGCCCAGGCCCACCAAACAACAATGACGGCTGCAACCAAAAAGTGGCAGGCGCCTGTGGTCCCAGCTACTTGGGAGGCAGAGGTAAGAAACTCACTTGAGCCCAGGAATTGGAGGTTGCTGTGAGCTGTGATGCCACAGCACTCTATCCAGGGTGACAGCTTGAGGCTCTGTCTCAAAAAAAAAAAAAAAAATTAAGCAATATTAATAATAATAATGATGCCAAGAAAATAGTGCATTTTTATTTCTTCTTCTTGAGACATTCTTAATAGGTACTCAGAAATGTTTAAGTTGAATTCTATTTTTGAGGTAATATGTAAATCTTTGTATGATGACTAAGACAACTGCCTTTAATTTAAATTGAAAAATTAAATAGTTAAAGGAATGGTACTTTTTTTTTTTGAGACAGGGTCTCACTATGTTGCCCTTGGTTGAGTGCCATAGCATCTCAGCTCATAGCGACCTCAAACTCTTGGGCTTAAGTGATTCTCTTCCCTCAGCCTCCTGAGTAGCTGGGACTACAGGCGCCAGCCACAATGCCCAGCTATTTTTTAGTTGCAGTTGTCACTGTTTTAGCTGGCCCAGGCCGGGTTTGAACCCGCCAGCCTCTGATGTGGCTGGCGCCATAACCACTGTGCTCCAGGCACCAAGCCTCTTTTTTTTTTACCCCCGTGAGACAGTCTCGGGGACTGTCACCCTCGGTAGAGTGCTATGGTATCACAGCTCACAGTGACCTCAAACTCTTGGGGTTAAGCGATTCTCTTGCCTCAGTCTTCCGAGTAGCTGGGACTACAGGCACTCGCCTCAACATCCAGCAACCACTATGCTATGGGTGCGGAGCCTACTTTTTTTTTTCAGACACTTGTCTCACTCTGTTGCCCTAGACTAGAGTGCCTTGGTGTCATAGGTCCCAGCAACCTCAAACTCCTGGGCTCAAGTGATCCTCTTGCTTCAACCTCCTTCAGTGGCTAGGACTATAGGTGTGGGCCCCGTTCAGCTAGTTTTTCTATTTTTAGTAGAGACAGGTCTTGCTCTTATTGAGGCTGGTCTCAAACTCCTGTGCTAAGGCAATCCACCTGCCTTGGTCTCAGAGAGTTCTGGGATTACACATATGAGCTACTGCACCCAGGCTAGAATAGTACATTCTTCCTCCGACTTTCTTATTATCTAAAAATTAAAATTAGCCAGACGTGATGGCATGTACCTATTGTCCCAGCTACTCAGGAGGCTGATGCTGGAGGATAACTTGAGTCCAAGAGCTCTGGGATGTAGTGTGCTATGCCCATCAGGTGTCCATACTAAATTCGGAATCACTATGGTGACCTCCTGGGGGGATGGCCATACCATGTAGCCTAAGGAGGAGTCAGCCCAGCTCAAAACTCCTATACTGATCAGTAATGGGATTATACCCATGAATAGCCACTGCACTACAGACTGGGCCCCATAGTGAGACCCCCCATCTCTTAAAAAAATTGAAATTAATGAAGGTAACCCATTTAGTTGTTTTAAATCTCTAAAATTAAGATTTTTAAAATTTTACTTTCAGAAGTTGGGATATCAAAAGAGGAAGCCTTAGAAACTCTGCAAATTATAAGAAGAGAATGTCTCACAAATAAACCAAGATATGCTGGTACATCTGATTCAGGCAAGAAGTGTACAGCACTGGAACTTCTTGAGCAGGAGCATACCCAGGGCTTCATAATTACCTTCTGTTCAGCACTAGATAATATTCTTGGGGGTGGAGTACCCTTGATGAAAACAACAGAAATTTGTGGTGCACCAGGTGTTGGAAAAACACAATTATGGTAAAATAAATTGTTCTCTTCTTAAGGGTGGGCTTTGTAATATATTATGTAAGGCCCCGGGCCGAACAGCATCAAAAAATAGCTGAGCCTTGTGGTGGGTACCTGTAGTCCCAGCTACTTGGGAGTCTGAGGCAAGATTCGCTTAAGCCCAAGAGTTTGAGGTTGCTGTGAACTGTGATGCCATGGCACTCTACCCAGGGTGACAGCTTGAGACTCTGTCTCAAAAAAAAAAAAAATTTCTTTTGCAACATTATAGTGCAGTCATAAGGGTAAACAAGCAGCTTCTACTTTATTAGTGCACTCCTGAGAATATGTTTGAAAGTCAGATATCTATAAAATAAGTTAATGCATAATAAGAACAGGATTCTAGGACTGTGCCTGTGGCTCAAAGGAGTAGGGCACTGGCCCCATGTGCTGGAGGTGGTGGGTTCAAATCCAGCCCTGGCAAAAAACTGCAAAAAAAAAAAAAAAAAGAACAGGATTCTATTTCTAGAGGCCTAAAAATCCTTAATAAGTCTTTAATCTTGATTTTATAGGTACACCTACCCTCTAATCCAAGCACGAGTTGGTTCACATATCTAGAGACAGACAGACATTTCTGTTGCTTTGGGGAGTATATTTGCATTTATAAAATTTTCAGAAGAAACTTACTGGTCATCATCTGGAGTTTGAAAAATATTGTCTTATATGATCAAAATAATGATTTGGTCATTTGGCTTTTTTTCTCTCAACAGTATTCAGTTAGCAGTAGATGTGCAGATACCAGAATGTTTCGGAGGAGTAGCAGGTGAAGCAATTTTTATTGATACAGAGGGAAGTTTTATGATTGATAGAGTGGTAGATATTGCTACTGCCTGCATTCAGCACCTTCAGCTTATAGCAGAAACACACATAGGTGAAGGTAAGTTAGCGAATGATCCCTTTTTTTTTTCTGTGTAATAAAAGTAAGTTGCATTTGTGCTCATCTGAAACCTTAGCAATGGACCATTTAGATGATGAAGTTTAATGATTGTCACTATAACTAGTGTTATACTCCTATACTTTGGCTATAGAATAAGAGATGTTACAGCCTGGACTTCTACTTTTTATGGCCCTTGATTCTTACCATGAGAGCCTTGGAGCAAAACCTAAATATGTATTTCAGTGTTACGACTTCAAATCATCATATTCCAATTTGCCAGATGTAAACTAATGTTATTGAACACATTAATATAAGCAAATGTTTTTAAATGGATTCCAAGTATGTTGATTCCAACTCTGGTTTTTCTACAACCAAAGGTAGCTTTGAAAACCACATCTGGAAATGTTTGGATTGTTAAACTGATTGACTTTTAGGGGTTTTGAATAGCATATAATTGACTTTATATGTATTAATTGAATTGTTAAAAGTATTTGGGAGGTTTCTTGAGTATGTGTCAATGTGGAAATAAAGTGTTTGATTTTAAAACACTTGGTAGAGTGCTGTGGCATCACAGCTCACAGCAACCTCCAACTCCTAGGCTTAAGCAATTCTC